>JARYHS010003254.1:0-15722 GCA_031002005.1 Vandiemenella viatica
AAATACGGCCCTAACTCTTGTAATATTTCACGAGGGCACGATAAAGTCTATTTATAAAAAATGATAGTCACTAAACATTTTATAAAAAAAAGTTCGCTTGGTACTGAAGCAACAATGACGGATCGGCAATAGGTTTCGGACGTTATTCGTCTGCAGTGGACGAGGTTAATAGGACGAACCGGTCTGCTGTCAAATCGGGCGTTATTTAGACGAATACGGTTTGGACAAATATGGTTCGGACGAAATTCGGTTCCAGTGGACGAATGGCATAAGGCCAACACACAGGCTACGTTATACCTGTGCAGTCAAACTGTGCAGGTAAACCGCAGCGTAAATGCCACAAAGCTGCACAGATAAACGAAGAAGAATAAAAGCTCAGTTCTTGATACCTGGCTAGAATCCTGACCAGTGCTGCAGTAGACCTGTACAGATTTCGGTCTCAGTTATACCGTAGCTTTCTGCAAGAGAGATCCCAATGTGTGCAATGCCGTAACTTTTTTTTCCAAAGTACAAACGTACGCTGTTTCAAATTTCAAGCTTAATAAAATTATTATACAATTTTTTGAAATTTGTAAATCGGAACCTTGTCTTCGGCATGTTAAAGCAAGGAGCACCATGATCGCTGTTTAGATTTCAAAGCTATTAGATAGTATACCACTAGGAAGGCATCATAATGATTCCATGATTAAACTGGATGCACTTGTCTCCGGTTTACCTGCACAGTTTGTCTGCTCAGGTAAAACTCGCAGGTATATCGTAGCGTCTGTGGCGGCCTGTAGCAACTGTGGTGATGAGTTACTTCCTGACCGCCGAAGAGGCAACATCGGCTCGCGAGCGTGAGTGCCGGTGCAACTTGTTTACTTCGAGTGTCGTACGGAAAGTGATTATAACGTCGCGAAATAATTACATCTAGAATTTACTGAGTGCAGTTTCGAGATCAACCGTTTGCGTGATTAGTACGTTCGGGACTTACCGAGTGTAAATCCCACAGTGTAGCCAAAATATGGCAGACCCCCCGGACACAGGTCAAACGAGTAATACGGGACTAGAAGCGTGCTACGCTAATAACATCAACGTCCAGTCAGTGAATTATATGCCGAATGAAGTTATACAACCACAAGTAGTATCTCTTACAAGTGATCAGCGATTCATGCTGTGCGCCACAGAAGGCCTACAGCAGCAACACCCCCTGCAACAACAGCCGCAGCAACAACAACAGCAGCAGAAGAGGCAACAACAGCAGCAGAACCTGCAGCAGCAACAACAGCAACAACAATTTTCTGAAATGGAAGAAGGATCAGGCAGCAATACATCGCAAGGTCCATGCTCTTCTATGTACAGCACTGCATCACACAGCCGACACTGCCACGGGTGAGTCGATCCAGCCAGCCAAACGACTTTGCTTACAATCACGAGTGGTAGAACAGGATGGGGTTACGCCAGTACAAATAGAGCATACGGAGGAAGTGGTCATGCGCGATCCAGTGGGGACTGTCGAAATACTCTTCCTCCAGCTCCGGTAGCAGATCATTTCGTCCTATTAACGCTCAGTCTGAGTCAACTCTAACCTACGCAGCAAAGGCAACAGATATAGCCGTACAGATTGTGGACCATATTATGTTTTTGTGGAGAGCTTAGATAGAAATGTGGGTAATTTACATCCGATGGCAATTGGCAAACTAATATTTAAGCATAATAATGACTTTAAAAGGGATGTAATCAACATCACACGCAACGGGAAAAATCGTCTCAAAATAGAAACGAACACTGCAGGCTCTGCCAACCTAATAGTGCAGCTAGACATCTTCAAAGAAAACGTTTAGAAGCTTATATCCCAAGTTTCCTGATACATAAACAGGGCATCCTAAGAAACGTTGACACTACTTTAAGTGAGGAGGAGATTTGGAAGAAATAGTATCCCCATTTCCGGTGGTACGCATTAAAAGATTCACCAGAAGGTCGCAGTCAGCCAGAGTGTGTGATACCAATTCCAGTTGCTTGGTATCTTTCCGGTCGCAGAAATTACCTTCCCATGTGTCCATACTTGGAACTCGCTGTACTGTTCCTCCTGTAACTCAGTGTGGTATTTGTTTACGCTTGGGACATCGACAGGGACAATGTATCACGTGAGGTTCGATGCAACAGGTGTGCAGGCCCTCACTTGGAGGCCAACCTGAACAGTCCTACAACGGTGTGTTGCGCGCTTTGTGCAGGCCAACATTATGCCTCTGATAGAAACTGTCCGGTATATCTTCGGCACCGTCAAACGAAACTAGCAACAGCGCATGGAACAAGCGCATCGCTCACCGACAGAGAACTTCAAACTCGAGGCTATGCCCAGGTAGCATCAATTCCACCAAACGTAAGCAGCCATACGGAGTTTCCGCCTTTATCGGCACCACATCCACAAAGTCCGACTGCTCATCAGTTGATACAGCATGCAAACATCTTTCGTCCACAAATCCAGCAATTACAACAAACACAGCAGACGCAACAACCTTCTTCATCAGTACAGCAACCAGTGGTTCAGGCCATGTCTCTCTGCCCAGAGGGCACCCCATGCATACGCAGGAGGCACCTCCTTCCAACCCAGCTTTCCCTCCGGCTCACCAACGGTTGTTTATCCCCCAGCAGTTACCTATTTCTCCCATTACTCATAACCCTTACCCACCAAGCCCTCACAATATCCCAACTCACACTCCAACACGGACTGACTTCCTCATAGAAGAAATATTTCAACTGATCATGTCCATTATTACTTCGCCCCAATCAACACTTATCGGAAACCCTCTTGCCATCCGTGAGTCATTATTTGCTCTGTTAAATAGGTTCAATGGCTTTTCGAATACTACAGTGGAATGCTAGATCGGCCATCGCCAACAAGGAAAGTTTAGAATATGAGCTCCATCATAAAGATATAAAGATAGCAGCAATTTCCGAGACGTGGTTTAGAGAAACATCAACAGTGCGCTTTAGGAACTACGCCACAATCCGTTCGGACGGATGGATGGAAAAGGAGGAGCAGCTCTCCTCATTCATCATACACTTCCCTTCAAAGCAGTAAACGTTACAGAGGTGCTAGATCATGACATCCAAATTGTCGCCGCAAGAATCAAAACTCCTACACTAGAGTTCACTTGTGTCTCCGTCTATTGCAAGCCTCTCAGGACCATATCACAGGAGACGTGGAATAAACTCTTAAATCTCCTAAACCCACCTCTACTTATATGCGGAGACCTTAATGCCCACAGCACTGCATGGGGATGTGCCTTTACTGATAGACAAGGACATAATGTCTTAGAGATGTAACGAGTACGGCCTATCTATCCTTAATGACGGATCACATACACTCGTTCCCTCTTTATACCACCGTCCATCGGCAGTAGACATCACACTGTGTTCTCCGTCCATAGCCACCATTGCTCATTGGTCTACATCAAAAGACTCACTCGGCTCCAACCACTACCCAGTAATTATAGACATCGACCATTCCCCTCCAAGCGGCCCTCACCAATCTCGTCAAGCAAGTGGAATATTAACGCTGCTAATTGGACATATATGCAAGGCAATACTGCATGAGGTACGCAATTTTCACACCGCGATTCAGCGATGGACGACTATAACCTCTTCATAGAAGCCCTGGAGCGCGCAGCCTTCAGCTCTATCCTCTTAAGAAGAACCGCGTTCAGAAGAAGAGTACTCCAACCGTATGGTGGAACACAGACTGTTCTAGGCATGTCGCTCTCCGACGTGCTGCTCTGCGGGAATACCGAAACCACCCATCCCAAGACACGTTTCTCCGGTATCAGCAGGTGTCTGCCCGCACTAAGCGGTTCCTAAAAATGACAAAAAGACAGTCTTGGCAAGAATTCTGCTCCTCCTTGAACAGGCAGACCAAAATAGAAGAGGTATGGCAACGTATAAAAGTCCTGCGCAACAGAAAATATAGCCCGCAAGAACGCTCCGATGATACTACTTGGCTGGAGGATTTTGCTGATAGAATTGCTCCACCTTCTACAGCCCCTCCTCCATATAACTTCACCGAAGAAGACTCAAACCATTTTCTGTGCACTCCTTTCACCCTTAACGAACTTCGAGCAGCCCTCAAGAACTCCAGCAACACCTCACCAGGCACAGATGACATACGATATCCCATGCTACAGCATTTACCTGAAGAAGCCCTAAACCTCTTACTCAACATCATTAATAATCTATGGTTAAGAAAGCTGATACCAGAAACTTGGAAGACTCAGATAATAGTCCCGGTATTGAAACCTGGAAAAGTTCCAGGAGTTGTTACATCGTACCGTCCGGTAGCCTTATCTCCTGCATAGGCAAAACCGTGGAAAGGATGATGAAAAACAGACTAGAATGGTGGCTGGAAGCTCAATCCCTGTTACCCACCACACAATACGGATGCCGCAAAGGAAGAGTACCTATGACAACCACAGCATCCTAGTTACGGCGATTCAGTCAACCTTTATGAAAAACCAATACCTTACGGCGTTGTTCATGGACATAGCCGCGGCCTACGACAACGTCCAAATACCAATCCTGATTGATAAGCTCATAGCACTAGGCCTCCCCCAGGACTTTGTAGCCGTAATTTATCAACTACTACGATCAAGAAAGCTGTTCTTCAGATATAAACACGTGCTATTAGGTCCACGACTTACCCAGCAAGGACTCCCGCAGGGAGCGGTATTAAGCCCACTATTGTACGCTCTATATGTGCGGGACCTGGAGAAAATTCTTCCCCCCGAGGTGCAGATCATCCAATATGTCGATGATGTATGTATATTCGCCTCTGCAGCTACTATCGCGATAACCAAGCTCATCCTTAAACAAGCCATCCTCATACTGTAGTTATCCACTGGCTCCAGCAACACGGACTAGAATTCTCGACTAGCAAATCCACTGCTGTCATATTTACAAGAAGAAGAATGCACCCTCCCCCGATCTACAATCTAGTTTTGGGTACATGCAGCGTACTGGTCAAATCGAATGTCAAATTCCTCGGCCTAGTCTACGACTCACGATTAACTGGGCAGCACACGCTCACCAACTCATCCTAAACTAGAACAAGGACTCAACATTTACGAACCCTGACACGAGTATGGTGGGGAGCCCACCCATCGATATTACTAATATTGTACCGCTATAATCCGATCTAAAATTGAATACGGGAGCATGTTCTATTTCAGTGGCAACAAAAGGAACATAGATAAAGTGGAGAGCATACAGAATCAATGTCTCCGCACATGTCTGGGGGCTATGAAATCAACTCCGATAAATGCCCTCTACCTGGAAGCCCGGAAATGACCCTGAAATTCCGAACCCAGTTTACTAGCTAACAAATTTTTATTAGCTCGAATACAAGATAAAAATTCAACTACTTCTCCAACAAATAACCAACCTTCAGCAGCTGGTGGAAGAACAAGGACCTCGCTCTTACAAGCAAAGATACCCACTGCTACAAAGCCTCGATCTTCTGACAACTCTCCTCCCCGAATGGCCATTGCAGGAAGCAGCAAAAATACACGACATTCCCTACCAAGAATGCGTGAGGCCAATAAAGCTGTATTGCGGCCACACCCGAGATCCGGCCAGCCAATCAGCAATTTTTGTCAGGGGTATTTTAACAGAGCATTGGCCAACTTCAATCCATATCTACACTGATGGATCGAAGATACCCTCAGAGGGAGTAGGGTGCGCCATCTACTGCCCTGAGACGCAGCACGAGCAAAAATTCAGACTACCAAATCATCTTCCAGTTTATTCAACTGAAGCGGTTGCTATTATTCAAGCCCTTTCATATGCGAGAGAGTTTCCTCGGCGAAATGTCTTAATCCTAACGGACTCCCTCAGTGTACTGCGTACTTTATCAACTCCGGCCATCCTACACCGCTTCAATGTATACCACACTAGCATAATACAGAAAACCTACGAACTTGCGCAAGCGGGTTCCTCTGTGAACTATATATGGATCCCGGCCCATACTGGTATAATATTTAATGAACATGCAGATCAGTTAGCCAAGGAAGCATGTAATTCGGGCCAAGTTCTCATCCCTCCACTCAACACCAAAGATTACCACGCAGCAATATCCAATCACATATATCAACAATGGGCCATGCTCTGGGAGGAAACAAAAAGACTCAAAGGACGGCAATACGCAGAGATACAGCCACAACCACCTCGTCGACCTTGGTTTACAAATTGGAACACTCAACGCAACTTCATAACATCCATCACTCGTATGAGGTTTAACCATGGTGCGTTTCGGGATCATCTATATCGCATCCACGCAGCAGATCCACCGCTCTGCCAATGTGATGGGCAATCAACGCAAGATCTCAACCATATGTTCTTCAGGTGCCCCATATACCGACAGCAGCAGCAATCATCCTTCAACTCCCTAGTGAGAGCAGGACAGCCGCTCCAAACAAGTATCACCGGACTACTTGCATCTAACAACAGGAAAAGATACACTATTATTAGAGACTTTATAAAAAGTACAGAAATATACAGTTAATGTAATAATACATGTAATATACACGTAATGTAAGGTAATGTAATGAAACAAAACGAGTGTTTATGTATATTAAGCTGGCTGTATGGTACATCAAATCCTAAAGCCAATAAACAAAAAAAAAAAACAAAAAAAAAAACAAAAAAAACTGTGGTGATAACAGGAAACGGGTGGGGGTTATACGCTAACTACTGAGTGAGAGTAGACTTGCAGTAACAGTCCGTTTAGTGACTAAAAGTAAGGTCTGTAGCAGCCACATATTATTTGACCAGAAGGTTAAGTTTCACACAGTTGCAGGCAATTCATCGAACTTCCGAACGTTGGGGTATGAAAAAAATCAACCAATGGTCGTTATGCGATAAGGAAAGACAGTCTAGCAGCGGTGGACTTGCTGAGTGTAAGAGATGATGACTGGCTTAAGGCAAAAGTACAAGAGAGTGAATTCTAGCTCGTCAATTCCCGAAGCAGATTCGATTGAAGCTAGCAGTCAGCTGCTTTTTACTGTCACATCTGCGGTCAGCAAAGTAGCCTGTTGTAAGGAAATAACTGCTGCTCACTCAGCGCACATAGCAGGGATTTGAGTGAAACAGGACTGAGCATTTCAAATTAAAAAATAAATAATAAATTGCATCAGGGCCTTAAAGTTATTATAAATTTCACCTACGAGGTCATTTTTTCACGAGATTCATTATAGCTACAGTGCTCTGTGCGGATTAATGTTCAACCTATCGAAAATAAATTAATCCAAATGTTCATGAGAGGTGTTATGGCTTTAAATCGAATTCCTGTCTTGGCGGAGATTTTCATGGGCCCTTCACCTCTGGCACAACTTGCTGTTTAATGTGAAGTACGTCAGTGCGCTTATGTGGTTCGGCTTCTACGTTTAACTGTAGGTCCCCTGTGCCCGGTAGGATTGCCCGACAGGGGAAGAATGCGCATCCAGTAGAGAGCCTGTCACCAGGTCATTACTACCACATGGAGTTAATATTATACCAAATATTTGTAACAGAAGAATTATAATCAGGGAATGTTAATTTACTAATACTCGTAATTCTTTTGTGAAGACGAATATATATAATAAGGATACTCACGAAAAGTATCGTATAACTGTCACCTGAAACAGTTTATTTTGGCACGGGAGACGCCAATCGTCGGCGAAGGAAAAGAAGAAGAGTTACTGGTGATGGCGACTGTCCACATGATGCTAGAATGTTTCATCATGTCTGAAAGGAACTGCGAAATTAATAAGTTTTGCGTCTGTAGTGTTCAGGTTGTTGTATTTCGTTATAGCTTTATGTTTTCGGTCGCCAGGGATTCAAGTCCCGTTTTAATTCGTTCAGAGTTTGAATCTCTAAATTTGTTAACTTAATCCTTTTTGGTATTTGAATAATAACAAACTTTAGTATCATTCCTTGTCATTTGTTCAACTTGCATTCAAAAGTCAGGTATCCAATGATATAAGGTCCTTTGTTAGCAGTAACTCTCTGACTATCATCGACTCATACGCACGCTAACGTTATACCTCACTCGCTCGGTTTTTTGTTACTCTGTTGTTCCCATGACAACGAACTCTTCTCAGAGTAACATTCAGTCTTTCGTATTTTTTCTTTGCAACTTGTTATGCTACAAGGTCTCATGCCTAATTAACAGAAATACAGATTGTGACGCACTATGAATAATAATCTGTACAAGAGATTTATTTTTTGATTAATGTTTAACAGAGATACGTAATAGCGATTTTCCTGAAACAAATGCAGAAAAACGTGGTAACAACTGAGGTATTTAATCAGTAATTACAGCCTGCTTGGAACTGTTGCGTGACAGAGAATCAGGTAACTGTGTAGTAATTATAACACCTTCTGTTGACACTGAACACGTTTCCCTCTGGCGCTGAATGCCGGGAGGGATGGCTACGTTAGTTAACTTGGCCCCCTGGGGTATAGGATAAGTGGAGAAATCGACGATCCGTGACGGCTGGCTGAGTCAGAAAGGGCCAATTAGGCTGCCGACACGAGTGCAGGTAGGACACGGTGCAGCCCTTCTAATTAAGCGACTCCGGTTACAGGCATCAACTTCGGCCGCTGCTCAAGCGACTTCATCCCGGCCACAGCAGGACGCTGCTCATTTGCCTGACCTGGCTACGTTCCCCCCTGCAAAGAAATAAGCAAAAACTGACTGTAACAAAATCTGGTATACAGTAAGGCACTGCGTCTCCATCCACATAAAAAAATCCTGTAATTTGCTACGTGTGGTGGATGGGGTGATCCGACGTTTCGGCTCCGTTTCGAGGCGTCTGGAAGGAAACATTCGCGCAGTATAGTCGTGACGACGCTCGCGAATACATCCAACAATTCTCATTAAGATCTATCTAGCCCTTCCTAGGATGTAAAACACTTTGCCGGTTCTTTAAAAAAATTAATAAAAAAACATATAAATCATTTTATCTTTAGTCTCACAGAATTGGCTTCTAACACAAAAGGGAATAATGGAGATTCAAATACAGATTCACAGAAACACAATAAACAAGCAACAAATTAGAATTCTGGCATTGCTCCACACTCTTCCAACTACCCATAGTACTTGGGATAACTTTTTATCAGACTGAAGGAGGGATACCGAGCAATTATTTGTAGACAACAAATAAACAGGTGTTCTAGATCTACACAAATTCGCGGTATAATCGAATTCTGTACTGTTAATGGAGTCAGAAATACCAATTCTATAAAGCCAAATGGCACACTTTCCGAGGAAAGTCAGTCGCAAGGAAACAAAGGCAAATACGGAGAAATGATGCTAAGACGCCAGAATAAAACTATGGCACCACAGGTCATGTGCATATTCCGTGGTTAGTAAATACATAATTTTTATGCATCCTACACAGAACATAACAGGAGTTGAAAAGTAGGTGATAATTCGTAAGTACTTTAATAAGGAGTCGTAACTACAAAAAACTGTGACGTATAATTAGTCAGAATGCAGTAGTGTCTGATCTGAGCTATGAAGGTATTCGGGAAGAATAGAGTGATTTTTTGTCTGCTTTATGTGCTTCAGTCTTAGTTATATATGAAATTATATAAATAATTATTTAAAACTGTTTCTAGTGATTTTAAGTGGAAAGAAAGTGCGGAGCTAAAGAACTTCTTTTTATTTTATTTTCTCACTGGAAAGAATGTGAGCAAACATAGTATGTACTTGATTCGCGTTAATTGGTATGTGATAGTTTTTTGTCTCTATTGACTCCGATTTGGGACAGTACCTTTATTTATGCTCCACCTAGATTGAGAAATTACAAGATTTTAAGAGCCGAGAGTTGTTAATGTGATATTGGCTAAAGAACAGATCGTTTGCATTTATTCGTATTAGAGACATACCCAGGTTGTCTATGTAGGAGCTGGCTTTTAGTATGCAGTTGGTTCCTGCTGCAGAAGTGATCTGAGATCGATGAAAGTTGCAGAAACCCTTTAAAATGAAAGTAAAACTACCGTTTACGAGGGTTTTCTGAAAAAAAAAAATTGTCTTGGGTTATGTAATTACTTATTCCGTATTTTAACTTCAAATAAACTTACACAGTACCTTATAAAATTATAATTGTTTATAGTAAGTACTGATACCAAAACTGAATGTTTGCATCACCATTCATAATTGACGCCGAGATCGTAAAATCATTAACATAATAACTTTTGAGTATGTGGTAGTGAACAAGTTAAGGGTAGGCTAGGAGATCAGAAAAACATCATGTCTTTATACGAAGAGTTTCAAAGATACTTCTTGTAGGAATAACGTTTGCAGGTAGTGAAGGAAGTTCATCGAAGGACTGGACCAACGCGACTACATATGTCCAAAACCACAAATTTTATGCTGAATTTGAAACTGACAAAACGTTTTTATTGTTTTGTGGTTTTGTCATGTGGAGAAAGTAAAGAAAGTGAAGTAATTAAAGCTGCCGGAAGGGCACTAGTCAGAGAATTGTTCCGCAGTACCAAATCCTTCAGATTGTGAAATATTGTTGGAACTCATTTATTAAGTGCAGCGCATGGCAAGACTTTCCGAAAAATGCTGGGAGTTCTTTATTCAATGATGAAATTGTCAGAGATAGACGTTCTTTGCTTATGGTTTTAAGCGCGTCGACGTCTAGGTCATTAGAGGCGGGAAAGGGCTGGGGTTGGTTCCTAAGATGAAGGGGTGAAGTGTTGGTATTCGAAGGCTAATTCACGTTCCATACATTTGTTTCTCTTCATATGCAAATTAATTGCTTGCGTGTGAAGTCAGACCACCAACAAACATTGCTTATAACGTTCGCGAGCCGCCTGCTACAAGTAGCAATTAGGTTACTTTGCATATCTCAGTGGTGGCACGGAAATCACATCATGCCTCTCTCAACATTTCCCGTCGAGACACAAATACCTTATGTTTATTTGTAAAACACAATCAATACAGAATTACCACTAGCACCTCCCGTTAATAAAGAAAGTATTACCACACTTTCCTGAGAGTGAACAGTGTGAATTCATATTGCAAAACATTAGACGCTTTTAGTACCATATCATGATTTTACTGTTACACAGCTTCAGCCTAGAGAGATTGGTTACACTGTGATCTAGTTACAAGTTTTCATCGTACGTACAAAGGTTCAGTTAATATCTCTGATGCGAGACAAACTGCATAGTATGCGCTTTCAGGATTCTCATAAAATTTATCTCTTTTGAAAGCTCTTAATTTGTTCAAGCTTAAATTCGCTGAGAGTATAGTTAATGTGCGAAAGAAGACTTTCCCGGCGTGTCGATGCAATGAACTCTTCACAGGTTTGCTGCCGGATAGCGTGTGTGAACGACGAGCTTTCGGCGACCAACTCCGTCGCCTAATGATTTTAGAATAAGTAAGATGGGTTTCTTTACAAGGAAATAAAATTCTTAAAGTGACTGGTAGACGATACTTTGTGAAATTGTAATGTGGATAAGATAATCGTGTATTTACAATGTGAAGTAACTTTACTGCATTCATTATAATTTTAATAACGTTGACATGATACTTAAGTGTATTATATTAGTGTTTTATGTCATTGTTGCTCCTATTTCTCAAAATATAGCTGATCAAAATTTTATTATATTTGCTGCAAATTTTCTTTTACGAAGCATCATCTTCTCGCTACGCTGAACGACCAGTTTGTGGTGTTTTCATCTTCAGAGGTTGGCAGCTCTCCATGTGGTGGCTCTCTATTGCTTACACGGAGCGTGGTGGCGCTTTCGCCTGGGCGCGGGTTCAAATACCCGTCCTTCCTTCCAGATTTCTATTTACGTAGTCTGCTATAACCACACCAGGCTGGTTGATGCGGGGTGGTTGCTTCAAAATGCCATCGCAGAATTCCTTCCCGTTCCTTGATCCCAGTCCTTTTTCGCTTCTAATGATCTAGAAGTCGACGAGGAGTAAAATCTAAAGCAAAAAGAAAAAGAAAGGCTATTGCCGACAATTTGATGGCGTGCAGCTCTCCACTGTCAAACTGTTTCACCAGCCTTCACTCCAATTCACCTGCGTTCATCGGCGAAATCGAGTTGTTTATTTCTGTTGGAGCAATTACCGAAGTTAAGGCCCTGAAATTGCAATGACCAAGGAAACCACATCTACATTTGAGCCCCATTCGGTAGGCAGTAAATCAATGAGTTATAAGTTCCGCTACTGCAATTTAGGGAGATGATTACGCTGCGGGCCACATATAGAACTGTCAATGGGTTAAAGATGGAGCATTAGAACTGTTCGGCATCACAGATTCCGAGTTCACTTTTGAGTCTGTTTATTGCTTCGTAAGTCAATTGATTTCGGGCTTTCAGACGGTGCGAATTATCCTAACTCGCGTTAATGTGTTTCCGGCCATTATATCACTAAACTGCAATTCGCGTTATACATCTTCCTTCAATTATAGTTGCAATATCTGGCGGTAATCCCGCTGTTGAACACTAGACATTATTAATGTTGTGCTCAATTCTGCTTGGGGCATTAATCAGCCATTAAGGGACAAATGGCATATAGTTACGTTCTATAATGAAGAAGCTGGGTATTACATCATAATGCATTGGCACTGAGAAACTACATTAAAACGTTTCAGGTATTGGTATTGATCTTTGAGATCAACCTCAGATAACAGGCATCGTTGGAAATGTTAAACTGGCTCCTGGAGGGTACTATCCGTACGCCCATCGGAGAACTGCTTACCAGCCAGGGAGTGAAAGTTCAGAACCACGGTTCACCTGAACGTTACCGTAGAATAAATATGAGTGCAAGGCAATATTCCTGAAAAAAGTCCTTATTCATACCCAAGGAGAGCGTTTCCACATAATAACGGGATCGAACTATAGACGGAGATGAAACATCTCGACAGACCGTCGTCGCTGCCATCGATAAAGGTTTGACGGCGTTTCTGTTCTGTGGCTGACGCATTTTCAGTAACTATTTTATTCCTGTTTCTCTCGTAAATTTTCTTTAACTTCATGCAGAATTCTCAGATTGGATGTATACTATACTTCCAAGTAAAAATTGGATTTCCAATCAAATTCAAATATGGAAGTCGTACTTTCTTAAATCAGAATGATTAATTTGAATTTCTTTAATTTAAATTCTTTGAACCTTCCTGATGTGTAATGAAACACAATATAAGGTCGCTTATCCGAGAATCTACGGAGCTCACTTGCTGTCCCTCTATACTCTGTTCGACTGTTCGAGAACTCTAAACGGAACAGGTTGCAGACTGTATTTCGTTGACCTAAAACGGAATATTATTTTTTAAATCTAAAAATAATATGTGTTTGGGGGGTCCCATACAACAAAAGGAGGACGAAATAAATAAATTCCGAGTGAGGGTTATTGTTCTTTGGAGGGGTAAGATTTTTTCATTTCTTGTACTATGAAATGAACAAGATTGTTTTTTTCAAGGTGGTCAGTTTTAGAGCATTTTGGCTACCAGGTCTATTTTAAAAACGTATTACTTGAGCACTTGAAATTTGTTTCCAATATGAACCATATTCTTTACTTATCAACAAATACAAATAATAATGACATTTGGCTTAACTTATAAGATGTAAGCAAAAAAATAATAACATTTAATAATACACATAAATAAACTCAACTAGGCATGACAGATTGGACAGGGGGTAGAAAAATGTTTCAAAATCATTGGCTTACTGGAGAGAAGTGAGCGAACTGGGCTACAGAACTTTGGTTAGACAATTGATTCAATGTGGTGGTATACTATGAGTCCCACATTTTGGGCATTAAATCAAGGAATAGGAGGAAGTGCAAAAATAGCTGCCAGATTCGTCCCTGGAATAATATAACCAGTAACTGATACGTTAAAGTAAGAGGAGGAGGGTGAGGAGAGTGGTGGGAGTGTACTAGGCGTATAGTGATGACGAGGCGTGGAAAGATATAGATATTGGTGAAAGAATAAAGAGAGGAGCATGGAAGGGAAGAGATGACGCTGGCACTCTATTTCAGATATGAGCGTGTGGGAAAGTTTTGTTTCGTAGGAAAGGGGGTCAGGGATAGTAATAAATTACCAAGGGAAATGATGACTAATTTATCAAAAACGCTGAAATTGTTTAATATTAACATTCGAAGAGATGAAGAGTCTATGGTGTTACTTCTGAAGGAATATAAAGAGAAGTAATTTCAGGTAGAGTATACGGTTTTCTTAGAGATAAGCATAAAGAGGAAAATAATTTTATACCCTATGACTAGCGTTGAAGCACATTTTTTGTGTAAAATATGGCAAAAAACGTAATCATTCCTGCCGGAAACCACCAATGAGCAATAATAGGTCAGACTTAAAATAAGAGACAGTTTAAGAAGTAAAGTTGTTATAACCCCAGCCGGGTACAGGGAACCTACACTTTAACGTAGAATGGGAACCACGGAAGCGTTCTGGCGTACTTCACATTACACATCAAGCTGTGCCAGAAGTGACGGCTGGGTTTAGTGCCTATTCAAATGCCGCCGAGACAAGGATTCGAACCGGGGACCTTTTGATTTCCAGTCAGACGCCTTAACCACTGAGCCACCAGACCGCTTAGTAAAGGTGTTAATAGATATTGTTTAAGTAGCGAAAGCTAATAGATAAATAGTGCCAACAGAATGAAGGAAATAAAGTAGTTTACTTTCAACGATTTGGGGAGGTAACAAGGTGGTAATGTAAGTGACAGGTTTCAAACCAGGGACAGGTATTGCATCTATGAGACCAGTGAGACAGAACAATGCGAATTAAGTGTTAAGACTCCATTTAGTAAAATTTAATTTGTAATAAGGTTCCTGTTTTGAGCTTATCACAATTCGACCCATCTGCTGCATCCTGCGTGATGACCAGAGCGTCGGCCAGCAGGTGTTGTTTGTGGCTACAAGTGTCGGGGCGAGCAGGCTCGTGACGTCAGGCTGCCTATGAATGTTAAATGGAAGCCCGGCCGGCGGCTCTGCTATGGAATGCCAGTAATATGCATGCTAATCGTCTCCAACTCCGCCGTGTCGCACCCTCCCCCCCTCCCCCACCGCATTCCACAATCAATAGTTTAATCTGCACGAAAATATTGTTTTTCTAATGGCGTACAGCGAACACGTCAAAATTTAAATTAAGCGCCCCGTGGGCTTACGCATAGAACGGTACAGTGCGTCCCTTCCGAAATAAACATCCACACTGACAGCTCCGTTGTGAATTGTGCACGCAAAGAAACGTGCCTCTCCCGAATGGCATTTGAGTTGTATCGAGTCTCTGTAACAATGTTATCTATAAGAAAACTATTTAAAGTACAGAGAATGTTTTAGCTGGTTTATTGACTTCATCCATTACATTAGATGATATTAAAGATTTTGATGCAGGAAAACATTAGTTTATATCTGCCAAACAGGATAGTAATAGGAAAACTTTCCATCAGGTAGGTAGGCATTAAGCTTAGGGCCCCCCTGGTACCTTTCGCAAGAGTAGGCCTGAAGTGGCTGGCACCGGGTTTCTCCGCCTTTCTTTTGTCATCTATAACTCAAACGAGACCCAACAATGAAAACGCACACTGTCACAGTCATCAACACTGTCACTCTGGCGAAAGTCTCAGGAAAACAACCAAGTACATCTTCTCATGGAGAGGTAAACATCCCACGTAATAACCGCATACTCTCAGACACTGGAAAGACGTTCAAACTGGAAGATTGATAAAAC
>JARYHS010003256.1:0-18194 GCA_031002005.1 Vandiemenella viatica
AGGCACTTTCTAAAACAACTCATCATTTATTACACGCTGAAGTTTAAAGACATTACTCTTAGTGCTAGTTTCTATTGAAGTGTTGATGGTTAATAACTGGGTATCGTGATCCGAAAGTCCATTGATGGATGGCTTGATGGTATAACTGAATTTTGTGGTATCTAGGAAAACATTGTCTATAGCTGAGTGACTATTCATCATTATCATTTATTTTATCTAATAGTGTCGCTTTCATGTTGACAGCATAATTTGCTTCCGTGCACTCCCTGCACCATTGAGAAATTATATTTTAAATCGTTTTGTCGAAGTCACTTTACATCCAAATAATTTACATAATAGAACTAACTCTTTCCTATGTTTTCTAAAATACTCCCCTCTAAATTCCCTTACGTAACTTCGCACATTCCGAAAATTTTATATTCGGAATGGCGATAGGTCTACTCACTGATCCACTGCAGATTTAACGATGACAGGAAATTTCATTGAGATATTGTTTGACGTGGATCTACACAGGCATGCTTCTGCTACATTCTTGAGATTAAAAGGCGGGCGGAACATTACATTTAGAGAATGATAATAATGTATTACTTTAATTATTCACTGCTGATTTCTGACCGCAGTGAAAATTAGTCCTCCCCTCCACCCACCTGCATAGCAGAAGTACAGTTCTATGAATAATTATCTTAATTTCTTCTCATTTATAACTAGTAAATTCCAGGTATTATTAAAAACTAGAAGATTTTTCCTCAAAATATGATAATTTCACCATAAATATTATCAAAACCAGGAAAATGGTCTGACCATACATTTAAACACAATCACAAACGTTGAATCAGTGTTTAACTCAGCATTTCAGCTCAAAAATAAGCCAGGAAAAAATATGACATGTACTAAAGATTCGAACCCTAGCTATGAGACATTGAGTTCAAACACCGGAGCTTATACGGCTTTGTTTCAAAGTGTCTGTTATTTCCTTGATATGATATTGAAGCAACTCAATACTTCTCAAACGAGCGTGGCGGTGTAACGGTTAGCGTTCTCGCCTCGCATTCGGGAGGACGGCGGTTCGAATCCCCGTCTGGGCATCCAGATTTGGGTTTTCCATGGTTTCCCAAATCACTCCAGGCAAATGCCGGGATGCTTCCTTCAAAAGGCCATGGCCGAATTCCTTCCCATTCCTTGCCCACATCCTTGCCCCCCATCCTTTCCCATCTCTAAAGACCTCGGTGTTGAGAGACGTAAAGCAGTTAAAAAAAATATTTCTCAGATGTAGAGCATTTCCTACAAGTTGCAGTAGTGCGAAGAAGTTATTTAAGAGATAAACAGTAACTATAATTTCTGAATTTGTGGCGGTTGAAATCAATATCGTTGGTAGATCTTTGAACAGTGTTTGGAGTATCGTAACAGTTTTGACATAATTTTCTTGCATGTGGCATTGCTTTTGTATTTTTGAGACCAACGTGTTAATGACAGCACTGATATATTTGATACGCATTATCGACGAAGAGGCGATTCGTTGAAGAATTGTATTATTTATTCTACACTAGAAATAATAATTTCTATTGCTGTTGTTTGTCGTAAGTCACTTGTAACTAAATTTGTTATTAGCACAGTTAAATCATAATCCTGTCTCGTTTTAATCATATTATGCAACATCCGCAGATAACCTGACATTTATGGTAATTTAGCTAATAACAGCGCCTGGCACCACTTGTAAAATACACTCAAATGGTCACGAATGCTCACAACTACCTCGTAACAATATAAACTGATTAAGTCTTTTGTGAAGTACGATTTTGTACATAATTATGCAGTAATTTTATTTTTCGAGTCATAGATCTGTTCCGAATTTTTTTTTTTATTAGTGCAGGGTTAATAATTACAGTTCTCACCTTTCTATCAGTTTCGTTAGTAATGTTATAATTTTGCCAGCATAAGGTTAGACAAACTAAAACCTAATCAGCAACTGAATAGTTCGCAGAACAAATATTTTTTCTTTCCATTTTGTATGAACTGCAAATAACTGCTGAAAAATCTGCTCCTACAGAATCAGACAGAGACATGACAGCCATTAACAGTCTTTGAGTTGACTCGTACAGTATAGATTATAAGACATATTTCTTGGATTATTTCAGTAGTTTTGATTAACTATTTGGTTTCTGTAGGTTTTTGAATGCAGCCACGCACTATACAATAATTACCTCTCATTTGGCTATACCAATATTTTAAGCAATTAGGACGATAAACAGATTTAATAAAGGGAAAGAATGATACATCCTATCGTCTCATGTAAGCAGACCTAACGTAAAGTGCGCCGTTCCACATCTGCAACTTGAAGGGCTCTCCTGTTCAGTGTGCATAACCAAACAGTACGGCTTCTCTCACCCCGGTTTCAGTTTAATCTGCAGATGTTTGTAATTATGTTAAGTATGTAAATAAAGTCTCTAACTAAGATTGACTTCGGTCACAGTCCTGAAGCTGTGTTGCTGTTTTACATAACACTGTCCGACTAGTACAAGTGTTTTCGCACCTGAGGAAGACGATGGAACTATTCATCATAATATCGTTTTTGTATTTGTTTTTTTTTTTTTTAACAAAATCGTACACCCGTGAAAAGTATGTTGCAGTTCATACGTGGTTGGGTATCAATCACTTCATTAGCTGTTATAAATTAATCGTTCTATATGTCTAACACTAAGCGGTAATACTATACCACATTTCCAATGCTATTGTACAAAGAAAATTTGTATACCTGTCAAGAGGAAAAAGGAATAACATGAAGTATTAACGAAAGTCAATTGAAATTACTGCTGTGTCATCTTTCCTAGATACGCTTCTTTTGATAATGTATGCAATATTCGAAGAAAATAGTACAGCTTCTAATATCAGAGGTATGAAACCCTAAACACCGTAGGAATACTCTGCTGGGGACTGCACGCCCCCCGAAAATTTTTCCACAAAACCTCTGTTTTCTGAACAGGGTACAACTTAAAATGGTTTTTATATGAGTTTTATTTTTATTAGTTTTCCGTGGCTGGTCGAAGATGGGCTCATTAGAGCCAGGTGCTGTTCTCAGCTATGAGGGTTCTTTCTTAAAGGGACAGGCCGACGTGCCTTTCCTAGCCACAGGTCTCTTCCTGCTCTGGTGGTCAAGACGTGGGCGTAGCGTATAATCCCAATATAACGTCAAAAAGTCTCATGTGTAGCGAGCAGAGGCAGCTCGTGTTTAGCAAAATAGCGTGGACGGGTAATGAATCCAGAAGCTCCATCTCGTCCAGCGATGATCTGTCACAGTGGAGTGAGCAGTCCTGCTATTGAAGGTGATGTACATAAGAAATTCTTACAATTTTGCACCAGAAAATGCGGCGAGATAACAGAGAAAGCGTCAAAATTCATACTGAGTGGTGGTATTAACGCCCTATAATAATATAGTTTATTTCATAAATTCTGCTTACAGCTCGTTTTGGCTTCAGTTTCAGCTGTGACCCGAGTCTCTGACACTACTCTAAATTGATTTGCGTTATTTCTTGTCGGATATCGTCACGTGAATATCAGGTGTCGTAGCGGTTCTAAGGGCATCCTACAATTACCCTCTACTGCACGCAGAGTTCCTTGTTGTTAGGGCAATCTGACTTGCTACTAACAGAAAATGGAAAGTGGCTTTATATGAAGACAAAACATAACCTCTTAAGATCCAAGTCTATAAATCATATCTACATTTAAAATACTGCAAAGTCAACTAACCCCCTACTAACTGGATGGAAGACAGAATGAATACACACGCTTTCCCTATGGGAGTGATCGGATATTATCACTAAATTGTGCTTACCTTTGACGAGTCGATTTGTAGCTGTTCTTCAGTGGGTTGGATCAGCCGAAGATGATAATAAATATCAGACACAAAGACAGCCATTATTTTACCTCCAGCCTCCATTCTACGCTTTATTTAATTTTCTAAAATAAATACCATATATGGGAAAAATAACAACACTCAACACAACTCCATTCAACACACATATTAAATTGAATATTAAACCAAGGTGAGTTTCGTTACCAAGAATAGAATGTGGTTATCCAAACACGAATCAGTAGTATATTTAATAATATTTATTGAAAATATAATATCAACTACACACTCGTCTGTTAATTGTCTATTTATACTGAGGGAGACGACGCTTTACTAAGTTGATCAAAGTTATGCCAAACATCTAGAAAAGGAAAAGACACAATTCCTTAAAAGTCATCTTGAATTAACATCTTATAAAATGACCCTTTAGATACAGTAGGGCAACACTTTCTCATACCCATTACATGATAGCATTACAATACATGGAATAGAGGTGATATAACCCATCAAAGAGGCAAGCTAAACCGGTGGAAACATTATACGCCATACCAGGCTAAGTAGATGTCAGTCGTGGTGACATCATTTTTTTGTGGTGAATGTCTCTGCCAGAATGAAGCTGGAAGAATGTCGTAGAACAGTATTTTATCGAAGTGGATTTATTTAGTTTACATGTTATTCCACGTTTCTTCGTTTTCATTCTGGCTGGAGGTATTCAGATATACCTAAATTTAACACAAAGTCAAATCCTAGTTCCTTGGCTTTGCAGGCTGTTGAGAAAACAGCAGTTTCCGCCTGACTACACAATAGGCTATCGTCAACATATATCCTGTCAACTACTGCTCAATTCTGTATATCCTAACTGTGTGTATTGTATAGTTTTTAAACTTAATTCTTGGAATTTTGCAATTGTAATTCTTTATGCATCCACCTCATACTCTGAATAGAATCAGATGGCGAAAATAACAGTAAACGATTTTTTTTTTTTTTTTTTCAGAGTGGGATCGCTATATTAGATTCTGCCGTGAACTTGACCAAATTGCAGGTTACTGCAGTGAGAACGTCGTTGCAGACCCACATGAAACCAGAGACAGTGGTTTTATTGGCCGCAATTATGTTTACTAATTTTCCTCATACAAAATGTGGAAGGTAATTGTGGGATATGCTATAGGGAGTTACTACTTGTCTTTTCGCAAAAAAATAAAATAAAATCAACAACTTATGCTGAATAATTCTCGCATTTTAATATTTCTTTGCTTTATTCAACCACTGCATTACAAAGCACTAGACGAGAAGATACATGTCACCAACTTTCTGTTTTACTCCTCGGAAATTTCATTTTGCGTACAGTCAACCTTACTTTGTTGTTATATCCCTTTATTAACTCATTACAGACTCCAACGCCATATCAATTCACTGCACTTTACCAAACAAGGAAGGCATTTTTTTTATCTTTTTTTTAAAATTATTACAAGCATCGATACATTACAATCTAAGATTCCGTTTTGTCATCCTGAACCACCGAACTCTTTGATGTAAATATACAGATGCGTTATATTGCCATTTGCAGCATATTGTTTTCTGTGCCAGATAATATACCCTGCAACTAGTGGCGTATCTAGGAATTTTTGAGTTGGGGCGAAAACCGTGTGATTACCGTCTCCACCGTCACTATACCGATAATCACCCATCATCACCCCCGAAGAAGTAGTGAAGTTAAAAAAAGGGTCGACGCCCTTCAAATACGATTTTTCCGCCTCCCTGAAGTTCCCCCCTTTGCAACGTAATATGTAGCGGGCTCAACCGTTGCTTCAGGCTGACGGCAACTCTTGGGGTAGCAAATATGGGAGTGGAAATCCTACAGTTTTTTGACCCTGTTCGGAAAATTCCTAGATCCACCTCTGGCTGTAGACAGACTGGGGGCGGCATAGTCGGTATTGTACGCGGGCTTTTGTTATGCAGGACGCGTGACAGGTGTCATCATCCTGCTGCATCCACAACTCTCGAATGTCCATCCCACTGAAATGAGGACACACAATATCTATCATCGTAAGCTATTGGTATCCATTAACTGTCATAGCTACATCTTTAAAGAATGATACCCACCCAAAAGTCACATCAATCCACCACTCATTGTGGATTTCCGTTCTTGAAAGGAGCAAGGATTTTTTTACGTCCAGAAACAATAGTTGTGTTTATTGATAGATCCATTTAAGTGGAAATATGCCTCATAAGCAAAGATGATTTTACTCGCAAAGCTGTCGTCCTCTTGCTGCCTTCTCCGAAACTAATAAACAAAGTTTCGCCTCTTGTCGTGAGTGACCACTTTCAGGTTCTGCGTTTACTGAATTATGTAAGGGTGGTAATGGAGATCACACCGGAGGATTCGCTGTATCAGTAACTGATATGATAAAGGAGCTGGATTAGGATTCATTGGAAGAGAGGGACGGTAGAAATCAATGACTCACGACAAAATACTCATACATCACTTGAAAAGGCAGGTGATAATTTATCAAACATAACATAATAGATTCCTACATGCTCCCGTTCCCGCCATTTGAAAATTCACCGAAAGCTAAATTAATACTGGCTGAAACCGGGGAAAAAATCTTGCTTAGTCGTTCATTTAAATATAAAAATATATTTCGAATTTTAAAGCAAAACAAAAATTGTTTACTAGTTCCACAGGCATGTAAATTATTATTTAATCCAGTAAATAGCTAAATTTTATAACACTTGTTTTCCATATACTATTTATTTTCTTCTTCCATAGAAATGTACACTTTATTTTTTCCATATAAGTTGGCACCCATAGTTCTTTTTTTTTTTTAACTGCTTTCCGTCTCTTTTTAACATCGAGGTCTTTAGAGACAGGAAAGGATGGGGGGCAAGGATGGGGACAAGGAATGGGAAGGAATTCGGCCATGGCCTTTTGAAGGAAGCATCCCGGCATTTGCCTGGAGTGATTTGGGGAAACCATGGAAAACCCAAATCTGGATGCCCGGACGAGGATTCGAACCGCCGTCCTCCCGAATGCGAGGCCAGAACGCTAACCGTTACACCGCCCGGGTCGGTCCATAGTTCTTAGTCACAGATATACGTCATACCTCCACACACTGATGCCCTAACACCAAAACGCGAAGATAGAAGAGTGCCCGCTGACAAATTTGCCTCTCGCCTGCTCCGAGGGGATCGACGGGCAACAGGAGGTGTGGTGTCCTTGAGCCGCCAAATGTGGGTGAATGGAGTATGGTTGAACTTCACTTTGGTTATAGAATTTTAATTTAATCTAATTTAATTGCAATGGAGCACACGCTCCGATGGCCATTTCCCTACACACCCATCTTACCCCTATCCTGCACCCACCTACATTTGCCCTCTACAAATTTTATCTTTAAATTCTTTCAAAGTTTCTGTATATTATTCATCATTTCTCTTGGTAACTCATTCCAATCCCTGACACCCTTACCTAAAAAAGAGAATTTCCTACACCCTTGTTCCTGAAATCGAGTGCCAGCTTGTGGTCATGGTCATCTTTTCCCTTCCATGCACTACTTTTCATACCTATTGCAATATCTTTCCATGCCTCATCGCCAGTATATGCCCTGTAAACTCCCATGACCCTCTTCATCGTCCTCCTGTCGTGCAATGAATCCAATTTCAGCTCCTTTATCATATCTGTCACTGATTGCATTCTGCGATAATTTCCAGAAACAAATCTAGCAGCCCTTCTTTGCACCCTCTCCAACTCCTGTATTTGATACGTAAAATGAGGGTCCCAAACTACACTACCATATTCGAGCAATGGTCTCACCAAAGTTTTGTAACCCAATTCCTTTACTTCTCCCGTACATCCCCTCATCACTCTCTCCAACAAGTGCTGAACTTTGAAACCTTTTCCTACCACCTGTCCAATGTATCCAGCCCAGTTAAGGTTGTTATCAAAAGTAATGCCAAGATATTTACATTTCAAGTCATCAGCAAGCAATTCTTTCCCCAACTCATATTCATAATTTACCCTTTGTTTTTTGTTTGTGTATCTAATAAGCTGACTCTTCTTTTGCATTTATCTTCATCCCATATTTACCAACCCAACTAGATATCCTGTCCAGATCACCCTGCAACTGTTTACAATCCTCTATCATTTTGATTTTTTTATACAGCATTATATCATCTGCAAACATTCTAATTACAGATAGTAAACAATCAACACAATTATTCGTTAGAATAATGAATAGCAATGATCCCAATACACTACCCTGTGGCACACCCATTTTTACTTCTACTTCTTTTGATACTACATTTCCTACCATAACTTTCTGTTTTCTACATTTTCAAAATTCTTCTATCCAGCAAATCACTTTCTCATCAACTCCAATGGTTTTTACCTTATTTACTACCATTTAATGGCTTACTCTGTCAAACGCCTTTGAAAGATCTAATGCTACACTATCAATTTGGCTTCCCTTGTCCATTTTATCTGAAATATCTTGCATTTATCCCACCAACTGAGATTCTCATGAATATCTTTGCCTGAACCCATGTTGCCTGCTTGAAAACCACTTACCTTCGTCACATATATTTCTGATGTGGTTGCATATCAATCTTTCCATTAATTTACCTACCACTGATATCAAACTGATTGGTCTGTAAATCTCAACTCTATTTCTCACCACTCCTTTATGTACCGGTACTACGATTGCACTTTTCCATTCCTGTGGTAAGCAGCAAGTATCCAGACTCAATTTAAATAATATTTCAAGATAAGGTACAATGTTACATCCGGCTATCTTTAAGATATCTGTTGTAATATTATCTTCACCAGCCCCTTTATGTTTTTTCAGCTTTCTTATTTCCTTTATGATTTCCTCGGGATGAATATCAAATTTTTTACTATCGTCATTTCTAATTGTTTTGTTAAGCTCGTTCTCCGATTTAGACCCTCCTGAACCAGTTACTTGAAATCTCTCCCTTTTTCAAATCGTCAGTTACTCCTTCTCCATCCTTATCTATAAGTGTCTCTACAACCTCCCTTCCATGGAGGAAGGAAATATATGGAGTCGACGCAAGCGACCTTCACCACGCAATGAAGCGAAGCCGGTTGGAGAGGAGTGGGGGGAGTGGGGAGGCATGGCCTAACCCATACAGACACGGCGTATATGTACAAAAACCTCAAGGGGACTCTAGGATTAACGTAACGTCGCAATCTGGAGATGGATTATTATGTAACTCGATGAGACAAATAAAAAATGAAGAATAATTTTTTTTTGATATCATTCTTAGTGTTCGAGGTATTCTATTCCAAATGTGAAATGGTTTTGGTTGAAATTCAGAAGAAAAATTTGGTCAAAGTCAAATTTGATGACGGATTCTTATTTAAAAAGACGAGGGAAATAAAAAATAATGAATAAAAATTTTCGATATTTCGCCTACTTTTCGAGATATACTGTATCAAAAGTGAGGAGTCTTGAGTTGAAATGCAGAAGAAAAATTTCACAAAAGTTAAATTTAATGATCAATTCTTATATAACACGACGAGACAAATCGAAAATAAAGAATAATTTTTTTTTCGATATCTTGCTTATTTTTCGGGATATACTGGGATTGGATTGATATGTGGCCTGGACTATAAAGTAATTCTGCCAAAGCCACAATGATTACATGTTTGAGATGCAGAATAGATATTTAAGTTTTATTACTACCACTTGTGGTTAAGCTGAAATACGATCTAGACCAAAAAAAATGGAGGGTTCCTTCTAGGGGCTGGCAACCTAGACATTTTGTAGGCTGGAACCAGAAATAAAATGTTTCCGCATAATTTATAGTTAGTAAAAAGTGTATCAACAAAAAGTAAAGAGTGGTACTTTACTATACTGTATGGTTGGCATAATGCGGTATTCTTTGAAGTAACTTCAATCGAGTGTGCTCCAATCAAAAATGCGGTGATATGTCACTTTCTGAACATGCGTATACTTTTTTTTTAACAAAATAACTTATCATGCTAGAACAGCTCTACCTCAACTTGTGTTCAAACGGGCGTTGCTATTACAGGAATGTTCAAGGAACTTTATGAGACAGAATTAAATTCATTTTTTTTATTTCACATTCTTAATAATGAATTAACATGTAAATACCATAGTCACCTGAAGATGGATCCACATGGTCCGAAATGCATTGTGTAATACAATGAAAGTTGTATTCTAGTGACTGAAGGGTGTTTCTCATTCTACCTTTTTCGAATTAACATGTGGTTAAAGATAGCAACCATACACAAACTACATGACTCAGTCCAGGGGGGGGGGGAAGCTGAAAGGCTACACTGGGCTACGTGGGGAGAGAAGGGGGGGGGTTCCAAGCCAGGCAGCGTAGCTTTCCTTTCATAACATTTGTCTCAGTTAAATGAGTAACTGAACTCTCAACAGAATGTGAATATTTATTTCCCTCAGTTAATTTTCTCCTTATGTAATTTACAATAGTCTGACCAGAGAAAACAGTGCAAAATGTCTTCTGGAATCAAAAGGGGAAAAAAGCTACATAATAGGTGGGGGGGGGGGGGGAAGCAAAAGCCAAGTAGGGATACATGGGGGGGAGGGGAGATAGTGGTTCACAGGATGCCAAAATGGAGCTATGTGGTTTATGCACGCTCCCTTATGTATGTATCTTAATTGATGTTATCTATAAATATTAGAAATTAAGAAAAAAGTCTGTTAAAAAGTCTTTTAATAGAATTGTATATGCCAAAACATCTACAGCCACAAAAAAAGACTAGGGGCATTATTATTTTATTTTATTTCAATGGAGCACACGCTCTGGAATATCTGAGTGTAATTAGGATGCAGTGATATAAGATTGATTGAAACAGAAAGTTCTATATGTAATTTGAAAGGGCAAGACAATACTTGACAGCAGTAGGAGCACTGGATTCTGATTTATGTTTGAAGTATTTGTTTATTCCTTAGTAATAGTTCAAAAAATCTTGAAACATATATTTTCATATAAATTTAGTCAGGATCACTTTGAAATATTTTTACAATGTATCAGATCTTTGGGGGGGGGGGGTGTTCAAATAATCCCACTTCCCACTACAATTTAAAACAGCTTCAGCTAACTAAAAAAAAAAAAAACTTCTCTTGAAATGTGAAGTGAAATATGCAAACACTGGAAATTGCATACTCCTGGAACTATTATCAATCATGCTCCAGATATAGTATAAATTTTACATCAAAGAATCATCGAATTATTGAAGAGGGAAAATGAATTACAGTTTCCTCCCAAGTACGACCACGATTGTATGTTTGATGCAGGTGCACTAACTGTTTTAATGGATCATATTGTATACTACAATGGAGGATTTATGGTACACAATCTTTTAAAATCATTAATATGTGAAGAGTGTGTTAGTGTATTGCGTTCCTCATTTCAATTATTTGGAGATCTCTCATAACGTACAAAAGAAAGATGGTCTTATTCATCATTCACTTGATATATGTAACATTTAAAAAATGTTTTAAAAATTATTTAGAAGAAATGCTCATTCAAATTTTGGTTTATTTTTAAAAAGAAGTTAAATATTTTGCAAACTGAAACACAAGTTGTTCAAATGTTAATGTGTGAAAATTTATTCAGTCAGCTTATTGAACATTCTCTTGATCTTATATGAAGCTTTAAAAATAACCTAAGTAAATGGCTTGTACTTAAAAAAAAATTAAAAAAAAATGAATAAAACTCACAGCTTCTCACATAACAGTTAATTTCATCATACACAGCAACGTGACGAAAGAAACCGTAATACTAAATAAACTGAATCACCATTTAAAAACACACCCCTTTTAATCTTATTTTCAACACTCGTTAAAAATTAATGCTAGTCTAATATGTGCAAAATAGCAAGTTATGATGATTTTCTACACTACACCAACAAAAATTTGAGAACAAAAGTCATCCCAATGAGAGCTATGACTAAATATTTATAGACATGCGCCAAAGTTTACAATTCCCACTGACCACTTCAACAATAATTATTAGAATACAACTTACCTATGAAATGATATTCCAGGTTCTTTCCTCATCTTGCCTATTTGTGCAACCGTATGCAACACAAGATGGCATTATAAAACACTTATGCCCATTACAAAATGAAATAATCAAAACATCAGACACAGTGTGAACTCGGCATTTGTTTGTATTACAATACCGCTGCTTGCCGCCAAGCGGGAGAAGTTTAGAGCCTGCTTCACATATTTAACGTCACTTATCCTCCATATGTTTCCTTCTTCCATGCTCCCTTCCCCTCAGTTTCCTCATATAGCCATAGAAATTTCTAGATCCATCAGTCAATGTCCTCCTGCACCGACAATACTCTTCATAAACCCATCTTTAGCCATTTTCTTTGCTGTTATTAAGTCCTTCTTTCTTGACATGTCACTATGTTTGCCTAAGAGGAAATACGGCGTTAATATGTGAAGTCTCAACTGAAATATGTTTATAATTTTTCAACTATAGTCATAATAATATAAAACTTAGTGAACGACACGTCATTACTAATTAAAACTTCTTTTGCGGTTACGGAACAAAATCGGATTTTTATTTCTTTTACAATAAACTACGTTACAACTAAAATAAAATGTTTCCTTCTAATTGCACTTCAAGTCTTTTCCTACTAGCCTAATTATTCCTGTAAATTGAACTTTAATCATATTCCGTACCAATCTGTTTAAAAATTCACTTTCCGATTTCAGTTTTTAATCGATTAGTCTGGTATCACTGTTCACAACCCAAGGAGGTAAACTGTTTTAAATCATGGAGGAAGGAAATATATGGAGACGATGCAAGAGACCTTCACCACGCATTGAAGTGAAGCAGGGAGGAGGAGGAGTGGGGGGCCATGGCCGGAGTGGAGGGGTCATGGCCGTTTCCATTCAGACACGGGGAATATGTAAAAAAAACCTCAAGGGGACTCTAGGATAAACGTGATGCCGCAATCTGTTGATGGATTATTATGTAACTCGATATGACAAATAAAAAATGAAGAATAATTTTTTTTTATATTCTGCTTAGTTTTAGAGATATTCTGTCCAAATGTGAAATGGTTTTGGTTGAAATTCAGAAGAAAAAATTGGTCAAAGTCAAATTTGATGATGGATTCTTATTTAAAAAGACGAGACAAATGAAAAATAAAGAATAAAAATTTTCGATATCTCACCCAGTTCTAGAGATATACTGTATCAAAAGTGAGGTGTCTTGAGTTGAAATGGAGAAGAAACATTTCGCAAAAGTCAAATTTAATGATCGATTCTTATGAAAGACGACGAGACAAATCGAAAATAAAGAATAAAATTTTTCGATATCTTGCTTAGTTTTCGGGATATACTGGGATTGGGTTGATATGCGGCCTTTACCAAAAATTAATTCTGCCATAGCTACAATGAATTACATGCAGAATGGATATTTCAGTTTTTTTTACTACCACTTGTGGTTAGGTTGAAATGCGGCCTAGACCAGAATAAAAGTAGTTATCTTGTTAACATATATCGTAAGCTTAATTGGAAATGTCTGGAAGTAGTTTCCATCGTGATATACGTTTTGTCACTAACTTGGTTCTCATGAATTACTAACAGTAATAGGTAAATTCTTTGTCCCGCATGGAACAACAAAACCATTCTGGTACAGACCTGCATTTAGACCTAACCACAATCTACATTAAATTGTCACTACAGAATCAGACTATGTAGACATACCCACACACGCGTATTTGAATCGCAAACTGTATTTGCAGTAACAATATCGTTTGCTTCATTAAGATTCCTAGATTGCATAGCATAATTTAACACAATTAATTTCATCATACAGTATAAGCTGCAACGTGACGAAAGAAAGCGCAATATTAAATTCACTGAATCGCGATGTAAAACACACTCCTCTTAAATCACATTTTCAATACTCGTTAAAAAGTAATTCTAGTCTATTATGTGCAAAATAGCAAGGTATGTTGATTTTCTACACTACATCAACAAAAATTTGAGAACAAAGTCATCCTATTGAGTATCATCGACAGTAACTCATGGTTCTTTAAAACGAAATAATATTATAGCTAGAACGGCTATCTGCCCCAACGATATTCATTTCAACAAGTGTAGAAAAAAAGTCATTTCCCACTAAAGCACGTACTGTCTGTCCTATTGATGTGACGACACGGCGGTTAAATCTGATTTACAACGTGATACACAGTTCCAAAATCCTTTATTCCTTGAGAGTGTGATGAAGGGATGCATCAGAGAAATGAGGGAAATAGTTACAAAACTTTGATCAGACCATTGCATAAATATGATGGTGTAGTGGGATCTACATTATAACTTCAGATAACGGAGTTGGTGGTGGTGCAAAGATAGCTAGCTGGATTAGTCTGTGGAAATTACTGCAGAAACACAATCAGTAACTGGTATGATGACGGATCTGAAAAGGAATTTCATTTGAAGACGGGTGGAGGGTGAAGAGAGTTTTGTGAGTGTTGATGAGGCAGTGGAAGATATTAAGAGATGACGCATTTAAGGAAAAACTTGACCGTGGCGACAAACTAGCACATTGATTAGAATTATAATACTTTAGATGCACTTTGGGGATGAAAATTCAATGTGTTGTGAAGCCGCCTCGTCCTGGGGATCAGACCCTTTATTATAGTGGATTCGAACCAAAGCGACCCTGGAAATACTGCTGGGGAACACAATGCTACGCGGCTAGTAGGCGGGTCCACAAAGCATCGACAGTGTTTACAGGAGGACCAAAAGAAAATTGTTGTCAACTTGCCATATATCTGCGATGGATGACATGTCAGGCCAGGGAAAGCAGTGGTTCCCGTCGTCCCTCTACTTTACGCCAGAAATAAAGAGCACAGTTGTTAGATAACGTTTATCGACATATCATTATCAACTTTTGTATGTTCTAATTTGATACGAGTTAAATCTGTCTTTGAAGCATGGAACAATGAATCCACCGTGAAATTATTTCGCTTGAAGCCCAAATAAGAAAAGGAATAAGTGATTACTGTTATATTGATTTAAAAATACAAAAAAAAGTTTTTAAGTTGGAGGCGAAGGGAACGGTAATAACAGGTTATAGATGAAAAGATCCATTTAATATAAACATAGGGACCGAGCGTGGTGGGTGAGCGGTAACGCTTTGGCCTCGCATTCGAAGAACAGGGTTCCAATCCCCGTCTGGACACCGCGATTAGGGTTTCCATGGTTTCCCAAAATCGCTCCAAGAGATTGCTGGGATGCTTCCTTCAAAAGGCCATGGACGAATTCCATCCCATTCCTTGCCCCCAGTCCTTTACCGCCACCAATGATCTTGACGTCAAAGAGGCGAAAAGCCATAAGCAAAAGAAAAAGGAACTCTGTGAAATTAAACTGTAGAATCATGTTGCTTATTAATTTGTACTGGAAATGTGTAACAATATAGGTAAACTTATATTAGCTAAAATATCTTCCTCTAGTATTTTATTTAATTAAATTGCGAATGAGCGCACGCTCTGGCAGCAATTTCCCCCACACACACATATCCCCCTTTCCTGTACACACCTACATTTGCCATTTGCAAATTTTGCTTTAATTGACCTGACCAATGGAACCCAAGACAGCAATGACTAAAATCTGAACCTTTGGGAAACACAGTTACATTTTAATCAAAGGTTACTAGGGAAAATGCCACCTGGATTTAAGCCCAATTGTAATGGATAATAATCAGTACTTTACTTTTCATATTCCATTCATTATTGTGAGAAAAATTGATTAATAATCGACTTATCTCAATGAATAACAAAAAGAAGTACCTGCAAAATATTATTGGTGTGGATCATGGAGGAAGGAATATATGGAGATGACGCAAGGGACCTTCGCCACATACTGGAGTGAAACCGGGTGGAGACAAGTGGGGAGGGGAGGCCGCCATATTGCTTGACCAGAGAAACACGGAAATATGCACAAAAACCTCAAGGGAATCATAAGACAACCGTGACACCGCAATTTGATGATGGATTATTATGTAACTCGACGAGACACATCAAAAATGAAGAATAAAATTTTTTGATATCGTGCTTAGTTCTCGAGATATACTGTCTCAAAAGAGTGGAGTTTCTGGTTGAAATTCAGAAGAAACGTGTCCCCAAAGTCAAATTTGGTGATAGATTCTTATGTAACACGACGATACAAATCGAAAATAAAGAATAAAATTTTTCGATATCTCGCTTAGTTCGCGAGATATACTGTCTCAAAAGTGAGGTTGTTAGGTTATGAGGGGATTCAACGATAACCGTGGCGCCGCAATTTGATGACGAATTCTTATGTAACTCGATGAGGGAAACTGAAAGTAAAGAATAAAATTTTTTGATATCTCGCTTAGTTCTCGAGATATTGTACCTTAAAATTGACGTGGTTAGGTTGAAATGCGGCCTGGACCAGAAAAAAAACTATCGCCATATCCATATTTGATGATGAATTCGGACGTAACTTAATGAGCAGGTAATTCTTTTTAACTTGAATAACAAACTGTTTATTTCTACAGTCCTTAAATTTTAGTTGATGTTCAAATAGGTTATATTTTCACATTCTATTTCAGTAATTGACAAGGAAGATTTCAAAATCTAGAAATATACTTGTAGACATATTTACAAACAGAAACAAGTCATATCTGAAATTTAAAAAAAGCATAAGTCAATGTTTAGAGCTTTAAAAATAATTAATACTTCATAAAACCTCATAGTTTCTGAGCTTACTTAGAAGATATTGTACTGGTAGTGGCCTATATAATTTTGCTAGAAAAATCAGTACATTCAAAAATCAGAAGCTAACAGCTAATAATAAATAAATTGTTTGTTCTCTTCAGGTATACACCGCATTTCAACCTGCCAACATTTCCATTAATATTGCCGCTACAAAACCAAACTATGTAGACACATCTAAACACAAGAAATGCATCGCGAACTACATTTCCGTCAACAAAGTTTATTTCATCACGTTTAGTAGTTCGCACAGCACAAATTATCACGATTAATTTCATCGTGCAATTTCAGTGTAAACTTAAACGTGAGTAATGCATGCAGAATACCATATTCACTGTGTCGCGATGTAAACATGACCCGTTTAAATTAAATTTCCAACATTTGTCTACAATAAGGCTAGCTTTTCAGGTGCAAAATAGTAACATATGCTAATTGTCTACACTACACCAACAAAAATTTGAGAATAATATGATCCTATTGAGAGCAATGAATAAATTTATAGCGAATGGCACTAATGTTGCGGTTGCCTGTCAGATACTTCAAGAACGATAATTACAATGTGACTTACTTATGAAACGCTATTCCAGGTTTTTTCCTATCTCGTCTGTTTGTGCAACCATATGCATCACAACTTGGCATTATAGAAAACTTTAGAATATTAGAAAATGAAATATTCTCAGCAGCTGACACAGTGCAAACAGCCCAATGTTTTGGTACTCCTACGATGTCCGCCGCGCAGGCACAGTTTTTTCACGAGGTTTCACGGATTTCGCGTTATCTCGTCTCCATATATTCCTTCTCCATGGTGGACCATGGAGGAAGGAATTAATGGAGGAGAAGTGACGTTAAATCGGTGAAGCAAGCACTAAACTCTCCCGCATGGTGGCAGCACCGGCAGCGACCATATGGCGCTTCCCAACAATTAAGGTGTTCACATTGTGGTAGATGCAGTGATTATTTCATTTAGTATTGTGTATAAGTGTTTAAAAATGCCAGCTTGTGTTGCGTACGGTTGCACAAATAGGCCAGACAGGAAAGAACCTGGAATATCATTTCATAAGTAAGTTGAATTGTAATTATCGTTGTTGAAGTGAGCGGTAGACACCGCAAACTTTGCAGCACGTCTATAAATATTTAGTCATAGCTCTCAATGGGATGACTTTGTTCTCAAATTTTTCTTGGTGTAGTGTAGAAAATCAGCAAACTTGCTATTTTGCACATAATAGACTAGCATTATTTTTTAACGAGTGTTTAAAATGAGATTTAAAGGGGCGTGTTTTACTTCGCGATTCAGTGAATTTACTATTACGATTTCTTTCGTCACGTTGCTGATTATACTGACAATGGATGATGAAATTAACTGTTATGTGAGAAGCTGTGAGTTTTATTAATTTTTTAAATAGCTATTTCAGGCCATTGACTTAGGTTATTTTTAAGTAAATACGTCTATACCTATTTTTACCGATTTTGAAATCTTTCTCATCTATTTATGTCGAAACAGGTTCATGCAGAAATAAAAATGGGCTTCATAAATAAAGAAGTTATTGGCCTTTGAACAAAATCAATTTGGGGAAT
>JARYHS010003257.1:0-33173 GCA_031002005.1 Vandiemenella viatica
CTGTAGTAATGGACAAATGTATCCTAACAGATTTACTTTATTACAGTGATAATTCACTGTACAACTCGGTTATATTAACTGAGGATTAAAATGAATCCCCTTTTTGGCATACAGTCTCTTTTACGTACTAAGTGCTTACGATTGAAGCTTCCTGTTAGATCGGATTTAAAAAAGAAGGTCAATCTCCATTCTTTACATACTGTAACTGTATTGGTATCGCCTTTATTGCCGAGCGACAAGAGGAAAGATTCTGGTACGAGTAAAATGTATGAATGTAATCAGAAATTGATCAAACTAAAAATGACAAAGTTTTCATAATCCTTAATTATTTGGATAGTTATTTTGCATGAAGTTTCAAACAGCAGGAAATGAGGGATGTTTGCCGTCATTTCAAGGAAGCAGAACTATGTGCATGCGCAAGAGACGACCGTGACACGATGCAAATGTTCGGGCGGAGTTACCACAACAATATTTGGAAGTGGTTACGTGCGCGGAAAGTGAAATGCAAGTTCCAAATGTCCAGGACTCACACTGAATTTTTTATATTGTGTTCATCTAGTGCTTGGGTACATTATTTAGTCACTGTCAAAGCAGTTGAGAGTACGTATATATTTTTGTCATTCCTCCAGTTCGACCATCAAGGACCACCTATTTGCACAGATGACCTGTGTGAATGATGAGAGTCTGCCCGAAGTCTAAACGGGTCTGTTAGGTCAGCGTACTTAATCTATTGGAGAAAAGTCTTGTTGCCATCCGTCTGCGAAACGTTTTGACTGTGAGTTCTGTATAATAAGTGTATTTTTTGTTTGTGAAATGTGTAGTTTATAAGGGGGAAATTGGAGATCGTCCCAGCATTCGCCTAGGGGGCAAGCATAAATTACATAAGGTGTTTTTTCGGATTTCCGGAGACCCCCCCCCCCCTCTGGTGAGACTTCGTGAGATCTGGCCCTCCCCCCTCCCCCCCTCTGGTGAGATCTGGTCCGTGAGACCCCCCTCCCCAGAAATCGCCTTCGCAACTTTTTGAGACTTTTTTTTTTTTTTTTTTTTTTAAAAAAAAAAAAAGGTCTCACCCTTCCGAAGCCGGTTACACTCCCACTTTTCGACGAATTACCCCCCCCCCCCTAAAATCGACTTTCGCGTCATTTGTAGACTTTTTTTTTTTAGCTCTACAAACCTCACGTGAGATTTCCGTTGACCCCCCTCCCCCTTGGGGAGATTTGGTGAGATTTCGCCGGAACCCCTCCCCCCTATTTCACCTCACGTAATTTATAGACGCCCCCCTAGATGATTGCGGGAAACCGCCCAAATATTTCGATCAGGATGGCCGGTACGCTTTTGCCTGGGCTCGTGCATGGTCCTATTGTACCTCCCAATATCAGTGTGCGGTGCTTTAGGATACTAAGCCACAATAGCGAGTAGAATTCGTGTAATATATTATTGAAACGCATAATACTAGCTCTTGATTTCAGGCATAAGGGATGTGCAAAATTTTCATTTTCAGGTGAAAGGACTGGCGTAAATTATCGACGGAGGAGCTAAACAGTTCATCTTGAATAGTGAAATAATTTAAAGCAAAGTATTATGCAGACTTATGAGTGTAGGGTGATCGCCACTCAAACAAAAAGTCCAACCACAGTTGATTTTTTAATAGAAGTAATATAATGGAGCGTCCGTAAACTACGTGGCTAGATCTAAGGGGAGTGGGAGGGGGGGAGGGGGTTGGCTGGAAAGCTACGCTGGGCTACGTGGAGCGGGGGTTCCGAGTCAGGCCAAGTAGCTTTCCATTCATATTATTTGTCACAGTTAAAATAAGGGACAGAACACACAACAGCATGTGAATATTTATTTCCGTAATTTAATTATCTCTGTATATAATTTACGATAGTCTGACAAGAGAAAGCAGTACAAAATGTCTTCTGGTTTAAATAGAAAAAAAACCTACGTGCTACGTGGGTAAGCGGGGGAGGGGGGGGGGTAGAGGCAAAAGCCACGTTGAGCGAGGTTGGGGGGGGGGGAGGAGTTCCACAGGAGGCCAAAATGAAGCTACGTGGTTTATGGTCGCTCCCTAAGTTGCCGACTGAGTCAACGGTAGCATTATTAGTCTAGTTTGTTGAATTTTTTCCTATTTTCTGCATCTGGTATAGTACTTTTGAGAGATCATTTGACAGCTCAAAATCTAAGTTTCAGGCGGAATCTGTACGCTTTTATCCGCACTGGATATGGAATTCACCATCTGAAAGACACACACACACAAAGAGAGAGGAGAGGAGAAGAATAAGAAGAAATTCATTGTACACTAAGATATGTTTACAATTTCCACTCACTGCAAATTAATTTCATTTGCTGGGAGAACGGAATCGGAATGACGCGAGCACATACTGCCACATTTGTCGACTTGCTGATACGCCCTTGTTTGACTTCTCTATCATCCTTTTGTTTGCGTCGCCAAGCGTGTGACGTTCAGTAAAATGGCGCTTGCGTTTCGACTTTGTCCCGTTCATTTACGAGCGCAACTAATTATCCTATTCAGTCTGTTTCCCTTAATTAACGGTGCTAGAGAAGAACTGTGAAGTTGGTTTTCTTGAATCAGTGTTTCGAAAGTTCCAAATACTGTGGTTATTCTCTACCTTAAAGCGAGAAATCATGTAAAACTTTCTTAAAAGTGCGTTTTACTTGGAATCTTTTGTTTACCAAGTTTTTCGTGATTCAGTGGGTGTCGACCACATTTCAGCCTCAGGAAATGCGCCCAATTTAACTTTTCACGTGACTTATTGCGCGTCATCCTTTTTCTGGTATGTTAAAATAACGTTGACCAATGTATTTCGCCAATTCGGACTAGATATTGATTTCTGGACTTGCTACAAGAGTAATTTTTTGTGAAGAAATCTAATAGTTTTGATTTTTTTGTGGCATTGACTTTAATTTGTAATAGGGTTGCTGTGCACGAAAAATTCAAATGTCAAAATTGAAGCAGATATGAACTTTATTGTATACAAAATAAAATTAATACACTCAGATAAAGCATCACAGAATCAGAAGAGCCTTCCCCAAAAAAAAATCAGTGATGTCAGGCAATAATGACGCTGGGACGTGAGGGGGGGAATGAAAAATAGGTTGATGATGCTATAGGATGTTTGAATTACGTTGGTCGGTAAAGTGAAAAAAAAATACTTATTTGGAAATGATTTGAAGAGATTCTAGAAGAATCTTAAAAGAAGGAATAGAATGGTGAGTCATATATAGGTATACAGTATTGGTTCATTTGTTACTACAAGGAACAGTCGAAAGGGAAAAAAATAGAGGCAGACAAGAATTAAACAAACTTCTGGGTAAAACGAGATAAAAGTAATGACATTTAAGAATAATGATGACAATCACATCAGATTAATTATTAAAAAAGTATCAAATGTAATAGCAGAAGAAGTAAAAGATTTCTGCTAGTTTGGAAATAAAATGAAAACTGATTGCCTAAACAAGAACGCTCTCATAAAGGAGGAGTACGCTGCCTAGAATAGATTTCTTGAAAAATAAAAAGCTTCTAGTTTCAGACATTAAGTTAAGACTCGCAAAGAACTTTACAAAACTGTTTGTATGCGAAGATGGACTTAAGGCCCAGAAAGACCAAAAATTAAAGCATATAGAAAAGACACGAAAGAAAGTTTTTAGGAAATAACTGAGAGAAGAAGTTTGTGGAAGAGCCTCGTAGAAAAAAAGAGGTTAATTTGTTAACTGAAGAATCAATCGAAAGCGAGACGAAGTCAAATTTTAGAATATGAGTATGTTGATATGAATAGATTAGCTTAGGATTGGAAGAGATGGAGGACAGCATCAAAAATGGCTGTTAATAGGAATCCAAATAACCATGCACAATTCATAATTGCAAATAATTTATTGCTGCTTTGAATTGATAGCTCATAGTTGCCAACAAATGCAGAATTGCATTCTATTAACAATAAATAAAACTGCGTTTTTAGTAACCTGTGTTCAGAACTTTCCCGCCACATGCGTACTTGATCTGAAAATTATCTAGGTTTGGATTATAAATATACAATGTGGTGTTACATGTTAACAAGACAATAAAGTGACTTTCGAATGATTCATAAGAAATATCTGTATGTTATTCACACATGCAGAAACGCCAGGGTAGAACAATAACCTCAGGTACGGGTGGCCCAGCTACCTAGGAGGTAGGCGAATAACAAAACCCAGGAGTCCCTCAGTGGATTAGCCGAGAAAGATCTGCTATGAGCTGTAAGGATTCAGGAGGTTTTGAATGACACGCAAGATAAACAGAGACAATTTATCCCCACTTCCTGACAGCATGGATATTTTGTAGATGTTCGGAAAGTTGCAGTGACGTACGACAGAATTTCGTGGGAGACGCGGAAACGAATGAGTGCGTGTGATTGCTGCGTTTAGAGAAGTTAATATGGAATAAGACTGGAAAGAACGCTAAATTCTGCATATCGGTCCCCGAGTTTGGTTTCAGGAGAAAACGATATGAGGGCGCCGATCGACAGAGGGGCAGTGCTAGGTTTCTATCCGGACAGGCTGACGCCGGGAGAGACATTCAATCTGATGCACGGTGTTTTGAGTTCACCAACCGTTCATGGTTTATTACTGTTGGTAGCGGTTCGGCACAACTTCCTCTGACATGATAAAGGAGCTGGATTGGGAGTCATTGGAGGAAAGAAGGAAGGTGAAGAGAGTGGTGGGAATGTAGAGCGCATATGTTTGTGACGGGGCTTGGAGGGATATTGGTCAAAGAATTAGGAATAGTGAATGGAAGGGGAAAGGCGACCTTGACCACAAGCTGGTGCTCGATTTCATGCATAAGGGAGAGGGAAAAATTTATTTTATTGTTGGGGGGGGGGGGGAAGTCAGTGGGATTAGAACAAATTACAAAGTGATGAATAATTTACGAAAAACGCTTTAGGAAATTAAAATGGGGGAGGAATTTAACACTCCAATTATAAAAGAATAATTTTAAAAAATAATATAAAAAGGGGTAATAAGATGACTAGGGGAATTTCCCCGGGAGCATTAGCTCCATCGCAATTAAATTAATAATAGTAATAATAATACGCTTTCACATGCGGCGCCAGGGGCAACGCTGTACGCCAAGACAACATATACGGTGCCGGGCGCAAGGAGTTCGACGCCTGTACTTCGCCTCTTACAGACAACATCACCGCGGATCCGAGACCTAACAACGAAAATCTACCGCTGTACCATCCCACTGCCGACCGTGCCGTCTTTTGTAATGGGGGTTTGATAGCAATTATTAAAGTTTAATTCCGTGCGATTACCTTTCATTAACTTCATAAAAATCGAAATTTGGAATATGACAAGGAAAAATCTCAAATTTTGTGGGATTACAGGTAAACAAAAACATCAGAATTTATTGGGTCTTATGGCTTATACACCTCTGGCCATATTTATCTTTACTATAAATACATGTTATTGTCAATATCAAAACAAAGCCCAGGTTTACAATAAACCGGTTAGCAAAGCATACAATCGTAGCCTTTAACGTTACTCAGCTCAAATGGACCAAGTTGACATTCAACAAATAATTAGCGAAACACGCATGATAGAACGTGTTGATAAACAATCAAAATATATATTGGGTGCTATCTGAATGGGAACAATCTCCATTCAAAATCAATAAACAAAATCGGAAGTGCAGGGTGCCTTCAGAAACAAACAAACAGTCTGTGGCAAATTGTGCCGTCTATCTCAGTTGGGACAATACATAAAGAGCAGAAACCTCTTGTTTCATAGGACGCTTAATGGTTTGTTAAAACTGTCTCATGAAACTTTGTACGGGCCTGGTTGGGTAACACTTTACCATAGCGGCAGCATCTGGTGGTCAGCGACACTTGTGCAGGACTCAGCCAGAGGTGGCGGCGAGTCTTCTATTCCGTCAGGTGCACCTTCAATGGTAGGGTAGGCAGGTCATCTCTGCCTCGAGGTCCCCTCGATCAAGACCCCTCTTGCAAGCTCTACCGCCAGCAGGTAATTTCTTGCCCCCTTCCGACGTCTCGAAGACATCCGTAGACAGAGAAAACCCACATTTTTTTAATCACCTCTCTCGTAATTCTACTAGTATTGGTAGGAGTCATGGTCACTGAAATCACGTAGCTCCTAACATTAATTTCATTTGCGGCATTCGTGCTTCCGTCGTGTGGCTCGGTAACGTTCGGCCACGGTCGGGAGGTGCAGTGATCCCGACCTTGAAGCAGGCCGGCGCCTCACCCCTTTCTGCCTGCCCTGGCGACGGCTTGGCGAGGGCCTCCAACGGAACTCTCGGGGGGGGGGGGGGGGGGGCGCTGCCTTACTTTCAAGAGCAAGTGCATATCTTGTCGCAGTTTGCAAAGCTGCGTTGTCATCCTTAGTGCCAAGAATTCCTATTACTAATGTCTTATTTTTGGATGTTTGAGGTTGGCTTTCTGCTTTTATCCTAAGTTGTATTGCTAACTTTTTTTATAATCCAGATATTGAACTATTTTTTGAACTATAAATAAAGGAGGTTTTTTTTGTATGGTGACCCAAAAGCCTATCTCAATCTAATGGTGGTTTTACATTTGATGTGCTTATGACCCATCTTAGGGGTTCCTTACTTGTTCTAATGGTGGATTAATTTAATGTTCACTTTTTGCATGGGGCCTACGTTAGGATGATTGGGCTTATTTCTACTTATATTGGTGGGGTGGAGGGAGTGGAAACACTGTAAAAACCTGGTATTTTATTGAACTGTTTCGGTGTGAAACTTGCATTCTACCTTCTAGTTCCTTTGTGTTGTATGTCTCATCGATCTGTTTTGCATATCCGGCCGTTTCATATACAATGATGAAGGGAAATTTTGACTGGCGTGGTTCATTCCGCCCTTCATTGCACAGTTACTCTTATGCGACTTTGTTAAGATCTTGTAGGGAGCAAACCTGTTCCCCGTAGGCACATTTAGCACAGGTTCGACTATTGTCTCCTCTGTAGCCTCCTGTGCCTTCTTCGTCGTGCCCTTTGCATTGCCCCGCAGGGGCCTGGTACGCAAGTGCCAGGTACGGGTTTGGCGAACCCGCGGTGCCCGAGCTGGAAACTTGTGAGCGCCGCAAGTTTCCCACACCGTAAACTCCTACCATGCTTCAACGACCACCGTAGGGCGTGGCGGTGGAACGTTGTGTGCCTAGGAGAACGGGGATCTTGGCTTCATCGCCCGGATCGCGAGGACGGTACAAACCTCTATAAAAAACCCCTCAACCTCAAGGTCGGACACGTGCTGAGGAGGTGGATGAGTGGTGAGGCAAACCACCCGCTAACGTGCGACCTCAGGGGCACCTGCGCACCCCTGTTGTATGAGCATTCCTTTTTATTTTGGATTTACTCGTGGGACCAAAATTCAGGCTCAAAAATCCAAAACCCCAAAAACCTGCGGTACGGGTGTGCCGCAGGAAAATAAAAATACACCCAATACAAAGAAGCGGGCCAGGGTTGATAGCCCTCCCGCTTCGGAAGACCATAGCAACAGGAAAGTGTGTTCCATAGCGAACGCTTTCATTGTAATGCAGAGGGTAGAGGGGACATTTGAAAAGGTGTCCCCTTTTTATATTAATAAAGGACTCGAAGGATTGGTCGGTACCTTAAGATCAGTAAAAAAGCTGAGGAACGGGAACGCTGCTGCTGGAAACAACCACCAGTAGGCAGGCATCCCAGCTCCTTAACTGTGAGAAGCTCGGGGAGTTCGCCGTTAAAAGCGAACTCCACAAATCCCTGAATTCTTCGAAAGGCGTCGTCACCTGCCGTGATATCATGGATTTAGGAACCGAGGAACTCGTTAAGGAGTGGGAGGATCAGCAAGTGGTCGAGGTGCGTCAGATTACACGGAGGGTAAATGGCAGTCTTGAAAAGACTGCCACCTTCGTCCTGACGTTTGACACTCCAGTGTTGCCCAAGTGTATTAAGGCTGGCTACATTAACTTGAACTGTCCGTCCGTATGTTCCGGACCCAATGCGCTGTTTCCAGTGCCAGAGGTTCGGACATACGACGGCGTCATGCAAGGGCAACCCCACCTGTGGTAGATGCGGCAAGGGGGCACACGAACCGGGTGCCACTTGCACGCTCCCACAAGGTGTGCGTCAACTGCTCCGGGGCGCATCCTGCCTGGAGTAGGGAGTGTCAAGTGTATCTTGAGGAGCGCAAGATACAGGAGTTAAAGACCAAAGAGCGGATACCGTACGGAGAAGCAAAGAAGAAGGCGAAATCGCTCGCCGCTCCAATTTTTGGAAGTAGCTTTGCTAAAATGGTCTCGACTCCCGTCAGGAAAGAAAGTGTTGCTACGCAGACATCCTTTGCAGACATGGGCACAAGCACTACGTGCTCATGTCAGTGCAAATGTGGTACAAAATCCACGAAGGTCATGACACCCAAGACCGCGGATGTCGCTAGCAACACACCTGCAACCTCGACCAGTCCAGCAGCAGTAACTAAGTCTCCACCAGCATCAAATGTAGCACCTCCAATACCACCACGTAATGTTGAAATGGTAGCGATACCACTTGCTACCAGTGTAAACCGAGGTGATCAGAAGATCCGAGGTATTAAGTTTAGACAGACGGATCCGACCCAGTTTGTCAAGTCCCCCTCTTCTTCTCCTCCCAGACTGCCCAGCGGTGGGGAGAGTAAGGGGAAGAAGCAGAGGAAGAAGAAGAAAAAGGATAAGGAGGATTTTGAGGAGTCCTCGGGGTCGGAGATGTCTGTCTCCGCTTCCGGGCAGGAAGAAACGGAGATGCTGGTGGACGAGTCTGGTCCCGTTCCTCGGCATGATGTGACCGATGACCCACCCGACCCGGGGCGGGTGAGGTTAAATAGGTAAGGATGGCTCCCATACTTCAGTGGAACGTTAACGGTTTTCAAGCTCACAAAGAGGAAGTCCAACTCTTAGCACGGTCTGATCCTTTGTGTCTCTGTTTGCAAGAGACACATTTCAGACCGCTACACCAGCCAGTGCTAAGAGGATATGACATATTCCGAAAGGACGATACCGAGGGTGATCGAGCTAAGGGGGGAGTGGCTGTGTTGGTCCGAAACACTGTCCACTCCGAACCTGTTGCTCTCACCTCCGATCTACAAGCAGTTGCGGTGAAAATACACGGTCCAATCCAACTGACCGTATGCTCTGTCTATCTGCCACCCAGTGTGTCAGTCGGCTACGACGACCTGGTTGGCATTATACGACAACTCACTCGGCCCTTTCTCCTTTTGGGAGATTTCAACGCGCACAGTGCGTTGTGGGGTTCCACCACCGATTGCCCCAGGGGCCGAGTGATTGGTAGATTGATAGAGCAGGAGGAAATTTGCATCCTGAATACAGGGCAAATGACTCATTTCACCACTGCTACCGGTACGTCTTCTGCCATTGACCTTTCCTTGTGTTCCCCCTCAATTGCGGACTCCGTGCAGTGGGGAGTGGATCGCGACCTACATGGTAGCGACCACTTCCCTATTTGGATGCACGTCGAGTGTGAACGAGGAAGAGGAAATAACCGGCGTAAATGGAACGTCAGTGGTGCAGATTGGCAGCTCTTCTGCCGTTCTGTACTTCTGCAACCCTGTGGCAGTATACAGGAGAAGGTGAATCACTTCACAGAAGTGATTCACCGTGCAGCTGACGTCTCCATGCCGAAAAGCTCCGGAACGCTGCGAAGGACGCCCGTCCCCTGGTGGAACGACGAATTGTCGTTCCGCCATCCAGGGTCGTAGACGGGCGCTACGTCGTTTTAGGTTGTGCCCAACAACTGACAACCTAGCAGCGTTTCGTATTGCTAGAGCTAAGGCGCGTCGGGTTATTAAAGATAGCAAGAAAAGGTCATGGCAGAACTTTGTGAGCACTATTAATCGTTCCACTCCTTCGTCAAAAGTATGGGAGTCCATTCGCCGTATATCCGGAAGGTACTCCCGCCCACCAGTATCTGGATTACTGGATCATGGACGTATTATTACCGACGAACGAAGCATAGCGCAGCTGATGGCGGAGAACTTCGCTGCCGTCACTTCATCGGCCAACTTTGAACCTCGGTTCCAGCGACAAAGAGTTGCTGCCGAGAGGCGCGCGCTGTGCTTTGATTCGTCGAATATAGAGGCATACAACCGCCCTTTTACATTTTGGGAACTGGAGTCAGCGTTGAATAGCGCTAACGACACTGCTCCAGGACCTGATCTGATCCAGTACCAGATGCTGAGGCATCTTAGTAAAGATGCTAAAGAGTACCTTCTGGATACTTTTAATGACATATGGACCGAAGGACACTTCCCCGACTCGTGGAAAGAAGCAACACTAATTCCAATTTTAAAACCTGGCAAAGACAAATTGTTGCCAGGTAGTTATCGTAGTATTGCCTTGACTAGCTGCGTGGGGAAGACACTGGAGAGGATGGTTAACCGCCGCCTCGTCTGGTGTCTTGAATCCCGTAATCTGCTGAGCCGCTTTCAGTGTGGGTTCAGGAAGTTCCGTTCCACCTTGGACAACCTGATCCTCCTGGAGGCGGCAATACAGGATGCGTTCATTCGCAGCCAACATCTTGTGGGAGTCTTTTTCGATCTGGAGAAGGCCTACGATACTACCTGGCGGCATGTTATTTTAAAGCAGTTGCACGAATGGGGTTTTAAGGGTAACCTGCCCCGTTTTTTAAAATCATTTTTATCTGGTCGTTGCTTCCGGTACCGAGTCGGTAGTGAAATGTCTGATCTTTTTATTCAGGAAAACGGTGTTCCTCAAGGGTCAGTTTTAAGCGTGACTCTTTTCGCTATTGCCATTAATAGCATTTTAAGTGTTATAAGGAGTCCTATAGGGTACTCCTTATATGTGGACGATTTTTTAATTTTTATTGCATCATCCAGCCTGAGAAGCGCCGAGCGGCAGTTGCAACTCACGCTGAACAGGCTGGATGAATGGTCAGTGCGCACCGGATTTCGTTTCTCTGCCGAGAAAACCCGGTGTGTACTTTTTAGTCGTAGTAGGACTCTTTTACCAGAGCCCCACCTCACCTTGAGGAACACTGTTTTACGTTTTACCGATACTGTTCGGTTTCTGGGCCTCATTTTAGACAATAGGCTAACCTGGCTGCCACATCTTAAAGATGTGAAAGCCAGAGCCTCAAAAGCTCTGAATGTTTTAAAATGTCTGTGTGGCAGGTCATGGGGCGCAGACCGCTCCTGCCTGCTACAATTTTACAGAGCCTTTGTACGGTCGCGGCTGGAATACGGTTGTATCGTGTATGGTTCGGCACGGGACAGTTACCTGCGTATATTGGATAGTGTCCACCATGCTGGAATTCGGCTCGCGACGGGTGCATATCGCACCAGCCCTATTGTCAGCATTTGTGCTGACTCGGGCGAGCCGCCGCTTACCATCCGCCGGCGACTCCTCATGGTGAGACACTACTTGCAGGTTGCCATAACACCTGGCAGTCCCGTGTACGACATAGTTGTACATCCCAACTACGAGCGGCTCTATGCCAATCGGCATAGAGCCACTAAACCGTTCAGCTACCGTACAAAGGCAATTTTAGAACAATACGGATTCGAGCTTCCATCTTTGTATCACCAGGGTTGGAGTAAATCTCCTCCCTGGCTTTTAAAGAGGCCTGGAATAATTTTAGAACTCTCACGGCATAGTAAACTGTTAACTGCTGACAGTGTTTTTATTAATATTTTTACAGATATTTTAAATCAATATCACACTTTTACCCCGGTATATACGGATGGGTCTAAGCAGGCTAACAGTGTAGGGTGTTCAGTAGTGTTCCCCCGAGCGACTTACAAATACAAGCTGGATAGCAGGTGCAGTGTTTACACTGCGGAGTGCTATGCCCTGCTAAAGTCGCTCCAGCATATGAAGTCACGGCGCGACATGAAGTACATCATATGCTGTGATTCCCTCAGTTGTATTCAGGCGTTAGCTACTATGTACCCAGCAGAGCGTCTAGTCCAGGACATCCAGGACGCCCTCCTTTCCCTCCAATCTTGTGGGAAGGAGGTCGTATTCTGCTGGGTACCAGGCCATGTGGGAATCAGGGGGAACGAGGCAGCTGATGAAGCTGCCAAGTTAGCCTGCGACAAGGTCAGAACCGACTTTGATCCGGTCCCAAAGTCAGACCTTGCCTCGGCGGCGAAGAGATTTGTTTTTGATGTTTGGCAGAGGCAGTGGCTGGAAGTTGAGCATAACAAGCTCCGGCTGGTCAAACCGACCGTTCAGCCGTGGAGCAGCTCCTTCCAGCGGGCGAGGAGGGATGAGGTTCTCCTCACTCGCCTCCGTATAGGGCACTGTCCTCTGACACATGGTTTCCTTCTCCGCCGAGAGGACCCTCCGGAGTGTGATGCATGTGGCGTACCTTTGACGGTACGCCACATTTTAATAGACTGTGTACTGTTTTTAGACTTAAGGGCAGACGTTGGCTTGGCCAACGATCTGTCCCTTATTTTAAACAACGAGACCAGCAACGTGGCGAGTGTTTTAAAATTTTGTGTCTTGGCCGGTCTAGTGCCTAAAATTTTAGGCAGATCGGCCTAGTTTTAAGATGGATGGGTGGCCTCTTTACAGCCACCCTTCCATGTGTACTGTTTAAATTTTTTAAATGGTTATAATCCCTGTCTCGCTGGCCATTATACAACCAGCGAGACATGTAGTGGTTTTTAATTCTTCTGCGAACCTGTTTGGCCCCTCTACAGCCATTCAGGTGTTCTGCAGCCTTAGGTCGTGGTGGCCCCTTTAAGGCTACGTTTTATTTTTGTGATTTATTTTAATTGCTGTCTGCATGGTCGACCCTTTTACAGCCGACCATGCAGACAGTATTTCAGTATATTTTTTAGCCACAGTTGTAGCTGGTAATCGTTAGGGCGCTAATGACCTCGTTGTCGACGCGCCCTTAAACATCAATAACAACAACAACAACAACAACCTTTGCATTGTTGGTGGGGATGGCTGGCGTGGCATCTGGTACCCTTTCGGGTGCAGACGCATACTGGGAGGATGAAGGCTTATTTTAATTTTTATTCCCCATGTGGGAATAATTACATTTTACCGTATACTACAGAGGGTGCAACTACCCTATCTCTTTGTTCCTTTGCCTCAGCAAGCGCAGGGTTCCCCAACGTGAATGGGGCCCTGACCTGCTAACTTCTCTAACTATCGGTCCCTGTCACTACAGCTAGTGTGTAGTATGTAGCCTAACAAGGATGACAACTTGCTTTACAGACTGACGACAAGACTTTGCTTTGTAGTCCAACAGACAACTTTGCTATATGATGTATTCTTCTGCGTTGTTATCTCGAAGTTCTCCTGCCTTACTTCCCAAGCTGCACATTGAATTTTATCCATTTTCGCTCCACAGTTATACGCACAATATTCAATTATACATTCGATTACTAATACATTGTCTTCTCATACCTGAGCAACCTTGCGAATAATATAATCTATTGGATCGCCCAAGTAATAAACTAATATAGGATGTTAATATCTGAAAAATGTATACATAACTGGAGTATGACGAGAAGCGTCATTCCACACTATGAACGACGAAGAACACGGTTTGTGATACAACAGTATTTCACCAGAACTCAGTTTTTCAAACGCCTGTGAGATGTTTCACACCCTCCACTGAACTAGACCAAATATGAATTACACCTATGTCATTTGTTTTGATGGAAGAAATAAAGTTTATTTACTTGGATTTGTTAAAAAGAAAATAAAGACGTCGATATTTGTTTGTAAATTCGTGGGTTTTTCAATCTTTAGAATGATTTCCTTATCAAAATAATAACTTTTTATATAAAAATTAATGTTCTATTTCAATATATATAACAGGAAATAGGGTAAATTGCTTAAAAATATAAATATTACTACATGCCCATGTTACGTTTCGGTTGTATTGGGATTTCACAAATGGAGATAATATGGGTCAGTTGGACACTGCGAAAGGACGCTCGCTGTTTTCGCCGTGGAAACAGCTGTTGGCAAGTTGTTGACGGCGGTAGAACGAGTCGCCTTGTCCACGCCACCTGTTGAATGCCCGTCTTTATTCATTCTGTGTGGACTCACTGTTCGTGATTCCAAACCGAGCCTCATTTAGCTCGACGGCCATGAGACATTCGCAGTCTTGCGTAGTCACGTGGGTCGCAGACAGTTGCCAGCACTGGTCAGTTTTTTTTTCCGCCAGACAATCCCCTATTATGTTTTCATCATTAATTTTCAGGCCGCTGGTTTGTTCAAGTTTAACATTTTTCGTATCTCGTGTATTTTGCATGGCAAGTAAACGCTATTTTTTGGACTCTAGAACCGCATACGTCGTGATACAGGAAACTAAGTATGTATGGTCGGAAACCTGATAAATATGCTGCTCAGTGGCAGCCACAGATTCAAACCTCTTCATTGCGAAAAGGTTTGGGATTTAAACCAGGACTTCTATGCACAATCTATCCAACCCCGCTGGGCAAGCGTTAAGTAATGAAAATTTCGTTAACCATCGGTGTTATAAGCAGCCAACCCCTTGTCGACACCAGACACCATTATCATGACTTTACGACCTAAGCCATGGGGTGGATGATTGTGAAAATACGAATCATGAAATATAAAAATTTTGTTATCATCAGTATGAACAAAGTTTTTTTAAGGCATTCTGTTAAATTATCATTCATACTTATTTTTGCTAGGAGCTGAGAACTTTTCGGCTCTGAACATGATTATGTGGACCATCCCGTTCTGCTTTTTCCAATTTTACTAACTGAAATTGCTTTGATGAGAAAACGTCTATTCGTTCGTTAGGTGTAGTGATAATCGGTTGAACTTTCTTGTGTTACAAAATACCGTCAGATTTGAATCGCTAATATCTACGAGACTAATGATGCGTTGATAACGATTGAACCGACAGCTGGTAGAGCATGTCTGCACGAGTTCGTCATGCAGGATTTGTTTTGCTTGTGACGTTATGGGACTAGTGTGAGTGTATGTTGGCTATTGTTTCGAATTAGTGTTGAGTAAAGTAATAAATTGTTTCAACGTAAAAACGACTTCAGCTAGGACGTTGATTCAAGTGTCATAAAGAGTTCGCGAAGCACTACTAGGAGCCAAAATGCGAAATAAAAATATTCGCTGGAATATAACTTAAGATCGATATTAAATTGAAAATTACAAAAAATCAAGATGTTGTCTCATATGAGTCATAAATGTGCTCACAATTATAGAAAACGCAAATTAGATGAAAGCTCGCGTCAAAAGGGAAAACAAGAAACCTAAAAATTCCAGGGCCGAACAAATGAGAGAGCTACGACAGCGTCGAAAAGAAATAGTGGCTGCTCACAGCTGCCAGAGCTTAGTCGTGCATTCAATAGATATAAGCACGGTCCAGATACTGTGCCATTCACACTCTCTCGGAGACCTGGATGGATGATAAATGAGACGCTGTACCAATTTTAGGCTTCCAGTTACTGAGTGGCAACAGCAACTTCGATTAATCAGCGCGGTGGCCGTAAATAATCTATTGGTGGCGTTGCTATCTGTAGAAATACCAATTCTGTGACCGACAGTCAAATCGTGCATAAATGTGACAAGTCAGCACTCGCATTGGGCGTTCCACTGACTGAGCCATATGTCGGTGTTATCTGCATGATTAACGTGATCGTCGAGGGAGAATTGAAATTCCTGCTAGCATCGATCTACATCCACCTTGGGACGCGGATACAAGATACACAGATGCTGATCCTCTACTCGGTCAATATTCATAACTAGAGTGCAAATCTTTAGGACAAGTCATATTTTTTCCCTGCCTTCTTTTTGAGCTTTAATGCTGAATTAATCGTTTCTGATTGTAGGCCTATTTAAATGTATTTTATATAGCGTATAAATGCATATTGAGGCCATTTTCCTACTTTTGGTCATATTAAGATAATGTTTATGGTCGTATGGTCATATTTCGAGGAAAAATCTTTAATTTTTTAATAGTACCGGGAATTCACTACATACAGATGAGAAGCAATTAAGATAATCATTCATGAATTGTAGTCCTATTATACACGGGAGGAAAAACCAAAGTAATTGTCACTGAATTCGTCAGAATTCCCAGCCAAGAATTAGTCATGTTCCGCCCGCCTTATAATCTCTACAACACAGCAGTAACATTCCTGTGTCGATCCGCGTCAATGTCTCAATTAAATACTTTTGAGAATAATCCTCTGTCAGTGTTAAATTTGCAGTGGATCAGTGAGTATTGACATGCCGAAAACAAAATTTTATGAAAGTGCGAAGTGACAGAGTTACGTAAGGGAATTTGGAGAGTAATATTTTAGTACAGATGAAAGATTTAAAAAAAAAAATTATGTGAAATTAAAGTGACTTAAACAAAATGATATAAAATTTAATTTTCCAATGGTGCCGTGAATGCACGGAAGCAAATTATGCTGTCTACGTGAAAGCGACACTACTAGATAAAATAAATGATAAATAGTTGAGCATGTTTTGATGTATAGTAAATTTAAATGTTTGGTCATATTTTGTAATTTTTGGGTCATATTTACAAGTTTTTAAGGTCGTATTTGCTTGCATATTTCTCTGTTATTTTCGTCATAAAGATCCGAGCTAGATTCGTAACAACATACCGACATTGAACTTGGCGCATTTGCTATTGCCGACAACGATGAGACAGTGCTGAATGACTTCATACTCGCTCAGTCTGGTATGATGCCCGTCCCGACAACACTCTGCAGCACCAGCATTGATATGACTTTCAGCAGACACTTGTATTCGTTGCAGTGTGAAGTGTACGTGTGTTACTTAAGTACCACAGATCCCTGATACATACGATAAACTTATAATTTATCTATTTCGTAACTGTTATACTACTCTATGTAATCACTGTATTAAAGAGATTGGTAATTAAATTATGTATTAATACAAAACACTTGTTATGCTTTTATCATGACGTTCTCACGAAAAAATCTATGGCGCGAACCCGAACTGCGCTTTTCTGTATTATTAATTTTTATTATGGCTGAAGATATGAGAATTTTTGTACTGTGATATGCAGAAGGGCATATTGTTGTAGTTAAACTCGTTTCTGTCGTTCCAGTTCTCCTTCTGATCCGACAAATTTAAAAGAAAAATGCTTCTATGCGCGATTAAAAAAAAAATCGTATGTAAGATACATTATTCTAAAGAAGCAAACTTGATGAACGACAATCTTTTATTTTTTTATTATTATTACTTTTTTAAAGGTAATCGCTCTTCCCGCCTCTTGTACAGTATTATACAACGCAAAGTCTGTTCTATTTTAGAACGCTACTCGTGATTACTGATATTGCGGTCTTGGAAAGATTTGCATGAAACAACTCATTTCTCTTTATCTCTAGAGACGGTGCTATCTTGTTTAGTGCTGCCTATGTAAATGTGACGTTCACTTGCCCACGCATTCTTCGTCGTTATTTCTACTGAAGAAACTTTCAAGCGCAATTTTATCTACCAGACTTTTGTGCTTTGATGGCATAAAACTGTAACTGTTAAATTTCTGTAAACGCAACTAACAAGTCATAAAGTAGGCCGGCCTCGGTAGCGTAGGGGCTAGAGTGCTAGCTCCGCTAGGTCGCCGGCTCGAGTCCGGCCGAGGGCATGGGTGTTAAGTGTTGTCTCTGTGAATGTCTTGTCCGTGTTGTAGTGTCCTTGTGTCAATACTCGATAGCAACAAATCACATTGAGCTGGCTGTATGGCCCAGTAGCCAATGCCATTTTTTTTTTTTTAAAGTCATAAAGTAAGTTTGTTTAATATAGTTTGAGAAAGAACATAATCTCAAGGCTATTAATCTATCGACAACGATGCTCTCTGCAGATTTTACAGTTCAGAAATCTCTTCAAATGGAACAAAAAATTTCTGATCTCATTGACTTACAGAGAAATGCAATATGTAACAGATCTCTCTTTCCTCAGATGCACCATTTCTGTTAGAATTAATACATCTGAATATCTGGTTATGCGCACAGAAAAAAAATGTAACTACGAAATGTTTAAGAGTGTTTGTTGGTTTATGCAATAAACCTTTAGGAATAAATAGATAAATGCGATTAAATACGAATAGTAACGGACCATTTTATTATTTTTCTGCTGTTAGAATTAGTTAATTAAAGCAACAGTTTGAAGAAGAGTAGCATCTTTATACTTTAAGTTATCATAGATTGGATGTCGGATTTTCGGTTGGAAGCTGGTGGCTTTAAGCAGTCATTTCTCATTTACAGGTCGTACAAATTATTCGGAGAAGAGGCCGAGTGAATAGGGATATTAATAACCAGGAAGGAGACAAGGGAGGATTTTAACTCTGACACGGATATTTTACCTCCATAAAGGAGTTTTGGCAACGCCTTTTGGTAGTGAAGGATCAATAAGAGTACGGAGAATACCGGGACAGTTTACCAAATTACCTTCGTTCATCGCTGGCTTACAGAAGTCTGTTAGCACAAATGCATAGATGAGCCTTGGTGATATCTTAGGGGGCATCTACAAATTACGTGAGGTGTTTTTCCGGATTTCTGGCCCCCCCCCTCCCCCTTGGTGAGATTTCGTGAGATCTGGCCGGACCCCACCCCCCCCCCCCCTCTGGTGAGATCAGGTCCGTGAGAAACCCCCTAGAAATCGCACTCGAAACTTTTGTAGACCTTTTTTTTTTTTTTTTTTAGGTCACAACCTAACTTTTTCACGAAATACCCTCCTAAAATCGACTTAGGCGCAAATTGTAGACCTTTTTTTTGGCTCTACTATCCCCAAATTTTTCGCAAAATCTCACGTGAGATTTCCGTAGACCCCCCCTCCCCCCTGGTGAGATTTGGTGAGATTTCGCCGGACCACCCCCCCCCCCCCTATTTCACCTCACGTAATTTATGGACGCCCCCTTATCCGCTCGTAGTTTTGTAGTAATATGTCATTTATGAAGTTTTTTGTTGTTGTTTGTTTGTTAATTCGCTGACTCGGTGCTGCTCTGTACGTAGCTGTAATCGATAGGTAATTCTAATGTGCTTCCATTACGAAGCGTATCGAAAGAAAATTCAGTCTTATCGCAAATGTAGCTGAAGGATGTGGAAGTAGGACGCAAACAATGTAACTTGATGTTATATGTGCAGTGATGCTCAATTTACAGTTGTTATCTTGACTTGACTATTCATTCAGTGTTTGCTATTTTACTGAACTTTTTTATATGTAATTATTTATTTTCTGAATTTTGGAGTTTTTCTTTATGCAGGCCTGCATTTTTTTGAGCCTAATTCTTTTGCGAGCTTTACATATATATATAACCGATCAATGATTGCCGGTAGTTGATTTTAGTCACATGATTTTCAATTTATGTCTTTAGCATCTGGCAGTTCCTGTAATTCCCCGACAAATTGGAGACAATAGCAGTCAGCGTAAGCATTTCTCGGTGTTGTTAATCTGTTGGTAGGAATGAAACATGTGATTACGATATGGGGAGCAACGTGACATTACAAACGATCATATCATTGGGATACCATTTGGGAAGATCCGAATACGCATTTCGCAATGGCCATACAGAATTCACTTTTCCACGACTTTCAGAAATCACGTCAAGCGAGTTGGAGGATGGTTCGTCTGATCTATGGAACGATAATTTTTCTTACAGATATTTCGTAAAATCCTGCAAATACATGTAGAGGATCCGAAAAATCCCGAGAGGATTATAGTGATAACTTTAAAATATTACGCAGAAGCATAAGCTAACCGCTCCAACAATGCACGTTGATAATTAACAAAATTTGAATTACAAAAGTAGAGTTTGTGGAGTAATAACGTAATATAGGAATGAGAATGTTACTGGCGCAGTTTTAACAACTTCCAATTACGTAACTACCAAGGGAGTATTGTAACCGTGAGATATTAAATCCTCAATTCCAACCGGTCTGTGGTAGACGAGTCCACTCCGGATATTTTCAGCGCGTATTTTGAGAGAGAGAGAGAGAGAACTCCATTAAAAACGGAACGAGTTTATATTTAAATGAACTCGCTGACAGGTAGCGAATTTCTGTCGCCTGTATTCGAGGATTTGCATTTCGTTATAGTTGAACTCACATGCACGTTCAGAAGGCCACCCGGAAAGAAATGGAAACGAAAGAACTTGAATCTGTTATTGGTGGCAGTATCTAAAAACGATAAAAGAACACATGCAATCATGCAGTTTTTTGTTTATTCGTTGGTGGAGTTAAATTTCAAATGTTGTGCAATTTATAACTGAATCGATAAAATCTCTTCAGATTAAAAATACATGACATGGTATATATATATAAAGTTTTGAGATTTTATGAAAAATCACTAGAAGCATACACATTTACGAAAATATTTTCTTTGCTTTAAGATATAAGAGCAAAATAAATCAAATTAACCCAACACAGCAAACAGTATATTTTTAGGTCACATTTTCAGTATTTAGTTATAACATATTTAAATATTATACGCATTTTCTTGCATTGTATCTGCTATTTGCAGGTATTGGTTCACAGTTGTTATCAATTACTCTGATGCGCTGGCTTAGTACAATTCCTGGATAATCCAGTAAACTTTCTCTTGACTCAGAATAGATATTTTATTTTTGAAGTTTGTCGGTCTCGAATATAATAAGCTTATTCACGCTTAGTAGGAGGAGGTTGTCTTAGCTGGGAACAGCCAATCAGCGTTCAGGGATTGCATGACGTCACGAAGTGGTGGGGGGACCTCCCTCCCCTCCCCTCCGGCGGGCTTTTTGAATCAGCCAATCAGCGTTCAAGGTTATATGACGTCACACGTTAGTTCCTCAACCGGCCGCTGGGAGGGCAGCATCTCCCAAGGGTTTAATTTCTTTGGGTGCAGATATTCCACTCCCCTAGGAGAGTGAAAGCTAGCGGGGGGAAAACCCAACCCTAAGGCGTATTTGAACAGGTGTCGACATGTACGTACTTGCTCGGCCGCCGAGACCCTGTTGCGACATGTGCGATAACTTGCATAACTGTCGCTAGAGGTCAGCACACGGTAGAAGACATTTGTCGCTAGATGGAGCCGGTGTAGCAATATGCGTGAAATATTTCGATGTTTGCGAAGCCACTCGCGTGTTTGACCGGGAGTCCGACAGGTTACGAAATGGCTCCAAGGGAAGCACATTATTCATTCGCCATTATGAAAGCACAGCTGGGTGGCGGACAAAGAAAGTAGGGCGTCCAACACAGCGTTCGTATGATTGCAGAATTTTGTACAGAGTCTCAGGCTTGCAGCGAATTTCGTATGCTTTTGTTCAGGTGTCCTGCTGTCGGTAAGGACGTAAATCATTGCAATTTTACCAAAAAAAAAAAAAAAAAATAAAAAAAGTCCACATCAACGGATATTACGTGAACAGACATCGGTAGCGTTGGGGCTAGGTCGCCGGTTCGAGTCCGGCCGCGGTGTTTTTATTGAAAAAGCCGTTCCAACTCGTCAATTTCCAAATCAAAATTTTAGTTTCCATACCTAGAGAGGATACCTGCCTTGAATAAAAAAAGCATAAATGTTTCCTTTTAACGTTCGATATGGGGGAAAAAACCGTCATAAACTCCAGATATAAAACCGAGGAAGAATTCTATGTGTACCTGTTTTCATGAAATTATTTAGCGTTCTTGCCTCGCATTCGGGAGGACGGAGGTTCGAATCCCCATCCAGGCATCCATGGTTTCCCAAAATCACTCCAAGTGAATGCCGGGGATGCTACCTTCAAAAGGCCATGACCGAATTCCTTTCCCGTCTCTAAAGACCACGTTGTTAGAGAGACATTAAAAAAAAAATCGACTGCCAAGGTGCAAAGTATCCCGGTTTCCGATATTTGGCGCGGCTTGCAGGGCGACTGCCGCGTTCTTGCCTCGCATTCGGGAGGACGGAGGTTCGAATCCCCATCCAGGCATCCACGGTTTCCCAAAATCACTCCAGGTGAATGGTGGGATGCTTCCTTCAAAAGACCATGACCGAATTCATTCCCATTCCTTTCCCGTCTCTAAAGACCACGTTGTTAGAGAGACGTTAAAAAAAAAAAAAAATCGACTGCCGATGTGCATAGTATCCCGTTTCTAGGGCGTCCAACACAGCGTTCGTATGATTGCAGAATTTTGTACAGAGTCTCAGGCTTGCAGCGAATTTCGTATGCATTTGTTCAGGTGTCCTGCTATCGATAAGGAATTCAGGTTGCGCCATATGCTCATTGCACTGCAAAACCGCCCCAGCGGGATACATAGAAATATTTCAGCATTCACTTCGGTTCAAGAAGAAATTATTACGAGATGAGAATAATTATTATATGTCAGTTTTCGTAGTACAAATCTAGGAAACATTTATGGTAGCCCAATCACTCGTGTTTTCAAAACGAAAATCGAAAATTTTGTTTTCATTCTGGGTGAACAGATAAACTGCTTGAGTCTTTGTATTTAATTAAAAAATAGACCATGTGAAAGCGTAACTTTTACGTTTAAAACGTGATAATGAACCATGGAATGTCCTGACATAGCTCAAATTCACATCTATACAATGCAGTTCTGATATTCGAATTTGGCAGAGGGTGCTTTGCACAAAAAATAACCCTACAGACATTTATGAAGTGATTACATGTTAATCTCTCGACTGATATCAAACCAATCAGCCAGTAATTTTTTTCCAGCCTGTCTTTGGACAAGAGCCCACTTGAAAATATTTGTGACAAAGCCTTTCCCACACCAAGGCTATAAAAATCAAAGTTTCTAATTTGACCATGGAATGGAACGAGGGGAGAAAGAATTCGTATAAGCACCAGTACAGCACATTATTTCTCTAATCTCTGCTGTCACTGGTATAAAAAAATATTTCATCACACTCGTAATTTTTTGCCAACACGCTCAAACCTATATTGTCTGTCTGTCCAGACCAATCTATGTATCAATTCTGTAATGTTTTCGTAAGCAATCACAAATTGAGTGCCCTTAGCAATCCCTTGTGATACATCAGTGATTGACTAGAAACAGAGAGATATATGCTGTGCCATGTACTTACCCACCTTTAACTGTATTTTACAGCACAGCAAGTATGTTCCAGGAACGAAACATCGTTTGTTAATCTTACTAATTTCACCCCTGCCCTTTGTGATAAAAATCGAGTCAGTGTAAGGCAGTGCTAAGCACAGAACATGCTGATTCGTCATAAAATGCCTGTGACCAAGGTGGAGATACTCCCTTATAGAAGAAATCCAGTGCCCACTTCTACTGATATTCTATTCCTAATTCTTTCACCAAGATCCACCCCTAGCCTCATCACCAACATACCCACAGCACTTCCTCAAACCACCTACTGTTTTCCAATGATTCCCAATCCAACCCCTGATCAGTTACAGACAGGGTTACCTTCTGTTCGTGCGTTAAAGTAAACCAAAAATTCGCAAAGTCTTCTCCTAATCAGTAGCCAGGTACCAAAATGTTCACTTAAGGTGGTTCTACTGCAGTTTTCCAAGAAATTATTTTTCAATAAATCAGGACCCAGGAGAGTTCTCCATTCGGTTTAAAATGTTCCCATCTAACGCCAACCTTCGGATTCAGGACCAAGTCTGACATTTGTTTGTAATTGCATGCTTTGTTCAAGTAACCACGATAGAGTTATCATAATGCTCTTAGCTAACTTGGTCATCAAACAGACATCATAACCCACATTTTCATAGAAGATCCCCACACATCGACAAGTATCCAAAACGTCACCATAGATTCTATTACGCCTAAGATAGTGCTCACACCTGAACTGTCGTAAATTGTTAGGTCAAAGTGGGTGTTTAGATATTTTTTCCACTCAGACCTCATCACCTAAAGTCTAGTGCGAGATTGTGGTCATGGTCAACTTAGGCTCCATACACCACTCAGAATTATTCCACCAATATCCATTCTAACAGCATTATACGCCACCTACAGCCCCTCAACACTCTTCCTATCTTCCAATGACATCCATACAACACCACACAAGCAATGGTCTGACTGTGGGTTTGTACCCAAGTCCTTCGCTTCTCTGGTACATCACCCCTCTCTGTTAAATGATTTTTATGTAGTGAGAATCAAAATTCACATGCCAACACAAACGGCAGTAAACTGTAAAGAGCACATCGAAATGGGAGATTGTCTAAGCCCTGAAACAATGGTTAGAAGCACACGTTGATAATTCTATAACCATATATTTTAGACTCAAATCCACAGAGGAATGACACACGCACACACTTGTACATGCATACAGCAAGGTCGACAGAACTAACAGCAAGCATCACGGAAACGATGAAGGGGGGCAGAATTGTTGTTACAACTGATTAACTGGACAGAACTATCGTTACAAAAATCATCAGACAGACGAGTTACTTACGCTTACATGCACAAAGAGAGACGCAGATACACATGTCCAAGACTACACAATTACCGGTACCAATCATGGAAACAAAAAGTGGTGTATTACTCTCTTGCCTCATGACTGGCTGAAAAACAGAAGTCTCCTTACATATCATCAGCCTGGCGAGATAGAAGGTGTGCAAAAGATGGCATGTTTTCACCATAAACCTAAGTGTTTATACCATAAATAGTGTTCATCGCGCCCCAGTTGATTATATTTACCGTCAACACGTCTCTCCCACACCGCAACCCTTTCTACCATTCAGTAAAAAAGTGACGCAGGTACCATGAGTTGCAATAGACACTTGACTATCAGATCTCACCCACAAATCCATACATCTCAATACACTAGCACAAAAAACATAAGTGGAGGGACAGCAAAATCATTCGTCCAGACAGACGTGTTTATAGAAGGTATTACCATATTTACACATACAGACACAGAGAGAGACGCACAAACACTCACATTTCCATGCCTTCAGCGAGCTAGACACAACACCAGCCCCAATCATGGCGACGAAAAAGTGGGGTAGAACCCCCATGGCTCATAACTGACCAAAAAATCATCAGTAACATATGTTCCAGGCACCATACTCTTCACATCAACATCATCTCATTTATTTCACACTACAGACCTCACTACCATCCAGTATCATGTGTGCTAGGTACAAAACTGTTCGCACCAACACGCTATCCCACACTAAGCTTTTTCTGCCATTCAGTAACATGTGCCCCCATGTACCACGAGTAGCAGTAGACACTTGGTCATCAGACAGATATCATAACTCCCATATTCATACTAGGTCTCACCCACAAATCCATATGTCACCTCACACAAGCATAAGTGCAGGAACAGCACATCATACATCCAGAAAAACGAGATAAAGGAAGGTATCACCACATTTACGCAAAAAACACACAGAGATAGAGATGCATACACACGTACATTTCCATGCCTACAGCGATCTCGACTCAACAACTAGCCCAATCATGGCAACGAAAAAGTGGAACAGAACACCCATGACTGGCCAAAAATCATAGAAAGACACACACACACTCACATGTCAATGCATTCACACAGTTCCATTCATCACCACACATAACTGGAGGAAAGGACTGAACATGCTAGATCCAAACTGAAGAGTTACAGGATGTGTGAAGTTTGAAATCACAGCCACATCTCGCCCACACCGCAACCCTTTCTGTCATTTAGTAATATGTGCCCCCCATGTACCACGAGTAGCAGTAGACACTTGGTCATCAGACAGATATCATAACTCCCATATTCATACTAGGTCTCACCCACAAATCCATATGTCACCTCACACAAGCATAAGTGCAGGAACAGCACATCATACATCCAGACAAACGAGATAAAGGAAGGTATCACCACATTTACGCAAAAAAACACACAGAGATAGAGACGCATACACACGTACATTTCCATGCCTACAGCGATCTCGACTCAACAACTAGCCCAATCGTGGCAACGAAAAAGTGAAACAGAACACCCATGACTGGCCAAAAATCATAGAAAGACACACACACACACACTCACATGTCAAAGCATTCACGCAGTTCCATTCATCACCATACATAACTGGAGGAAAGAGACTGAACATGCTAGATCCAAACTGAAGAGTTACAGGATGTGTGAAGTTTGAAATCACAGTCACATCTCTCCCACACCGCAACCCTTTCGGTCATTTAATAACATGTGACCCAGGTACCATGAGTTACAATAGACACTTGTCTATCAGACGGGTATCATAACCTCCATATTCATACTAGGTCTCACCCACAAACCCATACGTCTCCACACAAGCACAAACATATGGGAGGAACAGCAATTCATACGTCCAGATAAATGAGTTTAAGGAAGGTATCACCATACTTACGCATACAGACACAGAGAAAGACACATATATCCATGCCTACAGCGAGCTCAACACAACAACCAGCCCAATCATGGCAAAGAAAAAGTGGGACAGAACCCCCATGGCTCAAGACTGACAAAAAAAAATCATCATTAACATGTGTTCCAAGTAACAAACTCCTCACATCAAAATCATATCATTTAACTCACACTACAGACCTCTCTGCCATTCAGTATCGTTGGTAATATGTACAAAGCTAATTTCATAAGTTACCACATACATACAAGTAATTGCAGGAAAGGGTCCCGACACACGACATCCACACTGAGGTGTTACATGATAGGCAGATGATAGCATGTCTTTACAATACATCTCAGTGCTCACCACACATACTTGATTTTTAATGTGCCATCAGTATAGCTGGTGGCTGGAACTAAGCTCTTGCAATTTTGGTCAAAAGTCATTTGTTAATAGCAGCTCATCAAAGACAAATTTTGGGTGAACCTGCCCAGGCGGGCGCGGCGGGAGGTGGCCACCCTTCCTCGCAGCGGACGCGTACATCGTGTTTTAGTAGGTCGGTATACCGGCGCATATTACCGCCTCGAGCGCAATGAAATTCCGGTCTTCAGTGCGGTCCTAAAAATGCGGTTACCGGTAGTAGGTCCCGGTCGGAAAACTCCGGTAAACCATCGCGGTCCGCGCTTTTAGACCGGCGTATTACGGTATTTCTGTCCGCAGTGGGGAAGGGTGGCCACCTCCCGCCGCGCCCGCCTGGGCAGGTTCACCCAAAATTTGTCTTTGATGAGCTGCTTAACAAATGACTTTTGCCAAAATTGTCAAGAGCTTAGTTCCAGCCACCAGCTATACTGATGGCACATTAAAAATCAAGTATGTGTGGTGAGCACTGAGATGTATTGTAAAGACATGCTATCATCTGCCTATCATGTAACACCTCAGTGTGGATGTCGTGTGTCGGGACCCTTTCCTGCAATTACTTGTATGTATGTGGTAACTTATGAAATTAGCTTTGTACATATTACCAACGATACTGAATGGCAGAGAGGTCTGTAGTGTGAGTTAAATGATATGATTTTGATGTGAGGAGTTTGTTACTTGGAACACATGTTAATGATGATTTTTTTTGTCAGTCTTGAGCCATGGGGGTTCTGTCCCACTTTTTCTTTGCCATGATTGGGCTGGTTGTTGTGTTGAGCTCGCTGTAGGCATGGATATATGCGTCTTTCTCTGTGTCTGTATGCGTAAGTATGGTGATACCTTCCTTAAACTCATTTATCTGGACGTATGAATTGCTGTTCCTCCCATATGTTTGTGCTTGTGTGGAGACGTATGGGTTTGTGGGTGAGACCTAGTATGAATATGGAGGTTATGATACCCGTCTGATAGACAAGTGTCTATTGTAACTCATGGTACCTGGGTCACATGTTATTAAATGACCGAAAGGGTTGCGGTGTGGGAGAGATGTGACTGTGATTTCAAACTTCACACATCCTGTAACTCTTCAGTTTGGATCTAGCATGTTCAGTCTCTTTCCTCCAGTTATGTATGGTGATGAATGGAACTGCGTGAATGCTTTGACATGTGAGTGTGTATGTGTGTCTTTCTATGATTTTTGGCCAGTCATGGGTGTTCTGTTTCACTTTTTCGTTGCCACGATTGGGCTAGTTGTTGAGTCGAGATCGCTGTAGGCATGGAAATGTACGTGTGTATGCGTCTCTATCTCTGTGTGTTTTTTTGCGTAAATGTGGTGATACCTTCCTTTATCTCGTTTGTCTGGATGTATGATGTGCTGTTCCTGCACTTATGCTTGTGTGAGGTGACATATGGATTTGTGGGTGAGACCTAGTATGAATATGGGAGTTATGATATCTGTCTGATGACCAAGTGTCTACTGCTACTCGTGGTACATGGGGGGCACATATTACTAAATGACAGAAAGGGTTGCGGTGTGGGCGAGATGTGGCTGTGATTTCAAACTTCACACATCCTGTAACTCTTCAGTTTGGATCTAGCATGTTCAGTCTCTTTCCTCCAGTTATGTGTGGTGATGAATGGAACTGTGTGAATGCATTGACATGTGAGTGTGTGTGTGTGTCTTTCTATGATTTTTGGCCAGTCATGGGTGTTCTGTTCCACTTTTTCGTTGCCATGATTGGGCTAGTTGTTGAGTCGAGATCGCTGTAGGCATGGAAATGTACGTGTGTATGCATCTCTATCTCTGTGTGTTTTTTGCGTAAATGTGGTGATACCTTCCTTTATCTCGTTTTTCTGGATGTATGATGTGCTGTTCCTGCACTTATGCTTGTGTGAGGTGACGTATGGATTTGTGGGTGAGACCTAGTATGAATATGGGAGTTATGATATCTGTCTGATGACCAAGTGTCTACTGCTACTCGTGGTACATGGGGGCACATGTTACTGAATGGCAGAAAAAGCTTAGGTGTGGATAGACGTGTTGGTGCGAACAGTTTTGTACCTAGCACACATGATACTGGATGGTAGTGAGGTCTGTAGTGTGAAATAAATGAGATGATGTTGATGTGAAGAGTATGGTGCCTGGAACATATGTTACTGATGATTTTTTGGTCAGTTATGAGCCATGGGGGTTCTACCCCACTTTTTCGTCGCCATGATTGGGGCTGGATGTTGTGTCTAGCTCGCTGAAGGCATGGAAATGTGAGTGTTTGTGCGTCTCTCTCTGTGTCTGTATGTGTAAATATGGTAATACCTTCTATAAACACGTCTGTCTGGACGAATGATTTTGCTGTCCCTCCACTTATGTTTGTTTGTGCTAGTGTATTGAGATGTATGGATTTGTGGGTGAGATCTGATAGTCAAGTGTCTATTGCAACTCATGGTACCTGCGTCACTTTTTTACTGAATGGTAGAAAGGGTTGCGGTGTGGGAGAGACGTGTTGACGGTAAATATAATCAACTGGGGCGCGATGAACACTATTTATGGTATAAACACTTAGGTTTATGGTGAAAACATGCCATCTTTTGCACACCTTCTATCTCGCCAGGCTGATGATATGTAAGGAGACTTCTGTTTTTCAGCCAGTCATGAGGCAAGAGAGTAATACACCACTTTTTTGTTTCCATGATTGGTACCGGTAATTGTGTAGTCTTGGACATGTGTATCTGCGTCTCTCTTTGTGCATGTAAGCGTAAGTAACTCGTCTGTCTGATGATTTTTGTAACGATAGTTCTGTCCAGTTAATCAGTTGTAACGACAATTCTGCCCCCACTTCATCGTTTCCGTGATGCTTGCTGTTAGTTCTGTCGACCTTGCTGTATGCATGTACAAGTGTGTGCGTGTGTCATTCCTCTGTGGATTTGAGTCTAAAATATATGGTTATAGAATTATCAACGTGTGCTTCTAACCATTGTTTCAGGGCTTAGACAATCTCCCATTTCGATGTGCTCTTTACAGTTTACTGCCGTTTGTGTTGGCATGTGAATTTTGATTCTCACTACATAAAAATCATTTAACAGAGAGGGGTGATGTACCAGAGAAGCGAAGGACTTGGGTACAAACCCACAGTCAGACCATTGCTTGTGTGGTGTTGTATGGATGTCATTGGAAGATAGGAAGAGTGTTGAGGGGCTGTAGGTGGCGTATAATGCTGTTAGAATGGATATTGGTGGAATAATTCTGAGTGGTGTATGGAGCCTAAGTTGACCATGACCACAATCTCGCACTAGACTTTAGGTGATGAGGTCTGAGTGGAAAAAATATCTAAACACCCACTTTGACCTAACAATTTACGACAGTTCAGGTGTGAGCACTATCTTAGGCGTAATAGAATCTATGGTGACGTTTTGGATACTTGTCGATGTGTGGGGATCTTCTATGAAAATGTGGGTTATGATGTCTGTTTGATGACCAAGAAACTATCAGTTAGCTAAGAGCATTATGATAACTCTATCGTGGTTACTTGAACAAAGCATGCAATTACAAACAAATGTCACACTTGGTCCTGAATCCGAAGTTTGGCGTCAGATGGGAACATTTTAAACCGAATGGAGAACTCTGCTGGGACCTGATTTTGAAAAAAATAATTTTCTTGGAAAACTGCAGTAGAACCACCTTAAGTGAACATTTTGATACCTGGCTACTGATTAGGAGAAGACTTTGCGAATTTTGAATTTTTGGTTTACTTTAACGCACGAACAGAAGGTAACCCTGTCTGTAACTGATCAGGGGTTGGATTGGGAATCATTGGAAAACAGTAGGTGGTTTGAGGAAGTGCTGTGGGTATGTTGGTGATGAGGCTAGGGGTGGATCTTGGTGAAAGAATTAGGAATAGAATATCAGTAGAAGCGGGCACTGGATTTCTTCTATAAGGGAGTATCTCCACCTTGGTCACAGGCATTTTATGACGAATCAGCATGTTCTGTGCTTAGCACTGCCTTACACTGACTCGATTTTTATCACAAAGGGCAGGGGTGAAATTAGTAAGATTAACAAACGATGTTTCGTTCCTGGAACATACTTGCTGTGCTGTAAAATACAGTTAAAGGTGGGTAAGTACATGGCACAGCATATATCTCTCTGTTTCTAGTCAATCACTGATGTATCACAAGGGATTGCTAAGGGCACTCAATTTGTGATTGCTTACGAAAACATTACAGAATTGATACATAGATTGGTCTGGATAGACAGACAATATAGGTTTGAGCTTGTTGGCAAAAAATTACGAGTGTGATGAAATTTTTTTTATACCAGTGACAGCAGAGATTAGAGAAATAATGTGCTGTACTGGTGCTTATACGAATTCTTTCTCCCCTCGTTCCATTCCATGGTCAAATTAGAAACTTTGATTTTTATAGCCTTGGTGTGGGAAAGGCTTTGTCACAAATATTTTCAAGTGGGCTCTTGTCCAAAGACAGGCTGGAAAAAATTACTGGCTGATTGGTTTGATATCAGTCGAGAGATTAACATGTAATCACTTCATAAATGTCTGTAGGGTTATTTTTTGTGCAAAGCACCCTCTGCCAAATTCGAATATCAGAACTGCATTGTATAGATGTGAATTTGAGCTATGTCAGGACATTCCATGGTTCATTATCACGTTTTAAACGTAAAAGTTACGCTTTCACATGGTCTATTTTTTAATTAAATACAAAGACTCAAGCAGTTTATCTGTTCACCCAGAATGAAAACAAAATTTTCGATTTTCGTTTTGAAAACACGAGTGATTGGGCTACCATAAATGTTTCCTAGATTTGTACTACGAAAACTGACATATAATAATTATTCTCATCTCGTAATAATTTCTTCTTGAACCGAAGTGAATGCTGAAATATTTCTATGTATCCCGCTGGGGACGGTTTTGCAGTGCAATGAGCATATGGCGCAACCTGAATTCCTTATCGATAGCAGGACACCTGAACAAATGCATACGAAATTCGCTGCAAGCCTGAGACTCTGTACAAAATTCTGCAATCATACGAACGCTGTGTTGGACGCCCTAGAAACGGGATACTATGCACATCGGCAGTCGATTTTTTTTTAACGTCTCTCTAACAACGTGGTCTTTAGAGACGGGAAAGGAATGGGAATGAATTCGGTCATGGTCTTTTTGAAGGAAGCATCCCACCATTCACCTGGAGTGATTTTGGGAAACCGTGGATGCCTGGATGGGGATTCGAACCTCCGTCCTCCCGAATGCGAGGCAAGAACGCGGCAGTCGCCCTGCATGCCGCGCCAAATATCGGAAACCGGGATACTTTGCACCTTGGCAGTCGATTTTTTTTTAATGTCTCTCTAACAACGTGGTCTTTAGAGACGGGAAAGGAATTCGGTCATGGTCTTTTGAAGGTAGCATCCCCGGCATTCACTTGGAGTGATTTTGGGAAACCATGGATGCCTGGATGGGGATTCGAACCTCCGTCCTCCCGAATGCGAGGCAAGAACGCTAAATAATTTCATGAAAACAGGTACACATAGAATTCTTCCTCGGTTTTATATCTGGAGTTTATGACGGTTTTTTCCCCCATATCGAACGTTAAAAGGAAACATTTATGCTTTTTTTATTCAAGGCAGGTATCCTCTCTAGGTATGGAAACTAAAATTTTGATTTGGAAATTGACGAGTTGGAACGGCTTTTTCAATAAAAACACCGCGGCCGGACTCGAACCGGCGACCTAGCCCCAACGCTACCGATGTCTGTTCACGTAATATCCGTTGATGTGGACTTTTTTTTTTAGTAAAATTGCAATGATTTACGTCCTTACCGACAGCAGGACACCTGAACAAATGCATACGAAATTCGCTGCAAGCCTGAGACTCTGTACAAAATTCTGCAATCATACGAACGCTGTGTTGGACGCCCTACTTCTTTGTCCGCCACCCAGCTATGCTTCTTTCATAATGGCGAATGAATAATGTGCTTCCCTTGGAGCCATTTCGTAACCTGTCGGACTCCCGGTCAAACACGCGAGTGGTTCGCAAACATCGAAATATTTCACGCATATTGCTACACCCGCTCCATCTAGCGACAAATGTCTTCTGCCGTGTGCTGACCTCTAGCGACAGTTATGCAAGTTATCGCACATGTCGCAACAGGGTCTCGGCGGCCGAGCAAGTACGTACATGTCGACACCTGTTCAAATACGCCTTAGGGTTGGGTTTTCCCCCGCTAGCTTTCACTCTCCTAGGGAGTGGAATATCTGCGCCCAAAGAAATTAAGCCCTTGGGAGATGCTGCCCTCCCAGCGGCCGGTTGAGGAACTAACGTGTGACGTCATATAACCTTGCCGCTGATTGGCTGATTCAAAAAGCCCGCCAGGGAGGTCCCCCCACCACTTCGTGACGTCATGCAATCCCTGAACGCTGATTGCTGTTCCCAG
>JARYHS010003258.1:0-14024 GCA_031002005.1 Vandiemenella viatica
TTCTTGGGTTCTAATAACTTTAGCTGCTCGTGCTCTGATAGAGCTACAACTTAGGCCAGTTTACGCCCGCAAGGAATGTCAAAAAATAAAGCAAAATAAACTGCTGCCAGAAACATTTAAGCAGACACAAAGTAATAGGACAGAGAAAATCGAAATCTGTACTAAATACTACGTTTTTTCTTTAAACAAAATTCATTAAAAAAATGCGCGAGAAGCACAGATTGAGCAACCGACGTAACATTACAGGCTAACACACACCTCCGTCTCTCTGTCACCTCTCCATAACTTTTCATAATATGGTGACTACAGCTGTAAAGCATACCGAAAAAAAAATGTCCTGTGCCCTCCCTAGAGATTTTCTTGTAATATTCCGTCAATATCGGTATAGGCATTTAGTCGTAAAAAGGTAAAAATGACAAACACTTACTTCCGCATTTATAGTATTACTAGCTGGTACCCACGACTTCGTTAGTGATTGTAAAGAATTCATATTGACAGCTATAGACATCTAACCACCCTAGTGAACGATGGGAGACGCGATACTATTACCACACACAAGTACCAGTCTTCTGCGCTATGTAGTTCCGGCAGCAAGGTAAAATTTACGGATACACACAAGTCTTTGGATGAAACACGAAAATATTCATGATCGACCAATTTCAAACACCATATCTCACACACTCCCACAGTTACCGAATATCGGCCAACGTTGTGATCGATGGGAGACTCTGTGTTACTACCACACACAAACGCCAGTGATCTGCGATTGATAGTTTTCACTTTAAAGTGATACACCGTAACACATGCGTCTTTGGCAGAAATATGAAATTGCCACAGGTCGACCATTTTCATCCCCCATATCTTCCACACCCCCATAGCTACAGACATCTAACAACCATAGTGCACGACAACAGACACGATTCTACTACCACACATAAACACCAATGCTCTATGCTATGTAGTTGTGGTAGAAAAGTGAAATCTACGGAGACACATGCCTTTCGTCGAAATACGAAAATATCCTTGGTCGGCCACTTACAACCACCATATCTACCACAGTACCACAGTTTCTGAAATTCGGCCGCTGTTGTGATTGAAAGGTGACTCTGTGCTACTACTACACACAAACGCCAGTTATCTGTGATCTGTAGTTTTCGCTGAAAAGTGATACACAATGACACTTTTGTCTTTGGCAGAAGTACGAAATTGCCACAGGTCGACCACTTTCAACCCCCATTTCTCCCACACCCCCATAGCTATCGACATCTAACAACCATAGTGCACTACATGAGATACGATTCTACTACCAAACACAAACACCAATGCTCTATGCTATGTAGTTGTGGCAGAAAAGTGACATATGCGGAGACAGTAAAATACGAAAATATCCTTGGTCGGCCACTTACAACCACCATATCTACCACAGTACCACAGTTTCTGAAATTCGGCCGCTGTTGTGATTGAAAGGTGACTCTGTGCTACTACTACACACAAACGCCAGTTATCTGTGATCTGTAGTTTTCGCTGAAAAGTGATACACAATGACACTTTTGTCTTTGGCAGAAGTACGAAATTGCCACAGGTCGACCACTTTCAACCCCCATTTCTCCCACACCCCCATAGCTATCGACATCTAACAACCATAGTGCACTACATGAGATACGATTCTACTACCAAGCACAAACACCAATGCTCTATGCTATGTAGTTGTGGCAGAAAAGTGACATATGCGGAGACAGTCGAAATACGAAAATATCCTTGGTCGGCCACTTACAACCACCATATCTACCACAGTTTCTGAAATTCGGCCGCTGTTGTGATCGAAAGGTGACTCTGTGCTACTACTACACACAAACGCCAGTTATCTGTGATCTATAGTTTTCGCTGAAAAGTGATACACCATGACACTTTTGTCTTTGGCAGAAGTATGAAATTGCCACAGGTCGACCACTTTCAACCCCCATATCTCCCACATCCCCATAGCTACCGACATCTAACAACCATAGTGCACGACAGGAAAGACGATTCTACTACCACACACAAACACCAAAAGTCTATGTTATGTAGTTGTGGCAGGAAAGAGAAGTATACGGAGATACGAATTTTTGGTCGAAATATGAAAACGCCCTGCACTGACCAACTTTAATCATTATATCTCCCACATCCCCACAGGTATCGGCATTCGGCCAACGTTGTGCACGACAGGAAACTCCATGCTACTTCCACCCACAAACATCAGTGATCTGTGCTAGGTAGTGGTGGCTGAAAAGTGAAATATAGGAAAAAACACGTCTATTTATATATATATATATATATATATATATATATATATATATAAGATTATCAAAATTACCTTTAATTTTGGCTGCGAGGCGCCCATCAGTTACATGCTCACCTATTTCTTGGCCCTATCTCAAATGTTTTGTTACAAATCCAATTAAACAATGTAGATATTCATATATGCCATCAGTCAATGCTCATGTAAATAAATATGTAATAAGAAAACTGCCGTTTACAGTAATTTAACTTCCATTCCTATATTAATATTTGAATTTATTGAGCCATAAAACCTGTAAGGTGTTGCATGTGAGGTCCCCACTCACCAGACATTACTAAGTGCTATTATCATCTTATTAATTGGTTGTAAATAAATTTATAATTTCATTTGTAAAAAAGGTCTTCCAGCATAGTAGATTGTACAGTATGGGGTAGTTTTAAGTTATTTTAGGGATTTCATGTAGTAAAAGTTGGCAATACTGTAATAGTATGAGATTGAGTGGTGTAAGCAAGAAGCCAAGATGGCGAGGGACGGTGGATGGAGAAAGACTGTATATGGCGGGAGAGGTTTTTTGAGCGAGCTTAGCGGGCACATGTGATTGCAGCTAGAGCAATAGAAATTTGTAGAAAATATTGTGTCAGTAACAGCATTGGTTTTTATGTGAAATTTTAAGTAAAATAAATTGTGAATTGTAGCAAAAGTGCAGTGAAATTCATTTACATAATATTACAACATCCGTTGCGCGAACTGATAGATTATTGAAACTTTGGTAATAAAAGTACATTATACTGTATATTAATATAATTGGCGAGGTGGTAGCGACGACCGTTAAAAGGCACGTTAGGGCCAAGTGCAAAATAAAACGGGCTATCAAACCTTGTTTGTCGCAGTCAAAATAGCGATAACAGGGACCTCGCAAAGTGGCGACGAATCTGCCAGGATAAGTGCAAAATATTGCATTTATTCAAGAACGACCTTGGATATTCTTCGACTGGAGCCAGCTAGCAGTTTCTGGAGCAGAGGTTAGCGGACGTGAAGAGATCATCGCAGCATTGGCAAGTACAGAAACTCAATATAATTTTCCGGAAGAGTAGCAGCAAGCAGAATTTGATTCAATGACTTTCGTGAAATAAAACACCGGTAATGAATTTGAAAAAAGTGGTTTAAGTTTCTTTAAAGAACGAACAGTTAAATGAAACAATTTAAAAAACGAATAAAAATCAGAAGTAAACTTTTGTTAATTTCGGAAGAATTAAATCTGTAAATTTGTCATAAGAATGGTTTTGGAAATTAAAAAATTGTCCAAATTAGATTTAAATGCTGAGAAGACCTTAGTTAAGCAAATAAAGAATTTTTTTAAGCAATAGTGGGAAGGGTTTTATTTAAATTGGTAACTGAAAGATAAATGCATGTGTAAAAGCCATTGTGATTTGTAATGTTACGTTGATGCATGTTTTTTGTGTGTTGTAAAATTTATGTTTGCAGTGCTGTGTAAAGTAAGTAATTCATAAAAGGTTTCCTGTGTTCAAAATGGGTTTCTGTACCCATTAAAGAGTATTTCTGCGTTGAAAAACGGCGTTGTGAAAATTTTGGAAGTGATTTTATGTTTGTGTTTTGCGTGTGAATTAACGGGGTATTTCAGTAGTAATATTATTTTATTTGGCAGTGAATAAGTAAAATGGAAGTAATTAAGGACAAATCTTCGGGTTGCAGTGATAGATTAATTTCTAAAGCTGGGGATAATGATAGTATTGTTTGTAACAATGAAGATTCCGGTTTTGTCGAGCAGTCAGCTAACAGGGAGGGAAGTGGAGTTGACTTGACCAGCGAGTTTAATTCAACCGAAGCTAGCTGCGTTAGTTTCTGTGACGGCATGGGGGGAAGCGGAGTTATGTATTCAACCAAAGATAGTATTGATGTAGATGTTAAAGATAGTGATATTTGTGAAGTCGAGTCAAAGAGTTTCATGATTAGTGCGATGTCAACGCCAATACCGGTTAATCAAATTAATATTCAAGAAAAAGAGATGGGTAACAAACAAATTGATACTCAGAAACAGAAATGCGGCGAGATGTCGATGCTAATGGTTTTATTGAAACAAATGGCTGAGAAAATAGAAGAGTCAAAACAAACTGCTGAAATAATGAGAGAAGAGTCAAAACAAATGGCTGAGAAAATAGAAGAGTCAAAACAAACTGCTGAAATAATGGCTGAAATAATGCCTGAAATAATGAGAGAAGAGTCAAAACAAACTGCTAAAATAATGAGAGAAGAGTCAAAACAAACTGCTAAAATAATGAGAGAAGAGTCAAAACAAATGGAAAGAAGAATTACCGAAGAAATTAAAGAAGAAGTGCAGATTTTAAGGCAGGATATGTTGTTGAGAATGGATAGTCGTATTCAACAGTCGGAAGAAAAATGTGACAAGAAGATAGAGAGAGTAAGACAAGTATTAAAAGAAGATATCAACACAAAAATAGAGAAAGAGATATCAATGGTGTATGATTACGTTGGGAAGCGTGAAGAGGCTAACAAGCAGAATGTAGTGTGTTTGATACAACAAAAGGTGGAGGAAGCAGTGAAGGAAAATAAGAAGGAAATACAGGAAGAGCGTATAGCTATGCAGGAAGAAAATAAGATAATTTACGAAAACCAAAAGGAGTGTGCAAAAGGGATTGAAGAATTAAAAGAGAAAGCTGAAACCAATTCCAAACAAATTTACCGGTTGAAAGAGGGATTTATGACTATGGATAAGGAGGTGAAAGGAGCATTTAACCAAGTGGATGACCAGATGAAATCAGTCAAAGAAGAGGTGAAGGAAGAAGTGAAACATCTGATTAAGAAATTTGGGGAAGAAGAACGGCGAAATTTGGCTGCTATGGGGATTGGTGGTATCATCACAAACCAGATTAAATTACCTGAAGTAAAATTTGAACCTGAAAAAACAGTGCATCCGGTAGAATTTGCTCGAGTTTACAAGAATGGGTTACCTTGTGAGTGGTCAGACTTGGATAAGATAAGATATGTAAAGAATATGCTACAAGGGGATGCTTTCGTATGGAGTTGTGGCAGTGTTGAAGAATGTAATGATTTCGAGGAATTTTTGAAATTATTTTTAAACAAATATTGGTCACAGAGAAAACAAAGGAATGTGAGGAGAGATTTTTGGAACTGTCGCTATTATAGTAGACGTGAGGGGAGCATGAAGAATTTTTGTGAAGCAGTGATGAAAGAATTGTGCTACCTGGATCAAGAAGTCGGCGATGATGAAAAAATAGAAGTTCTGTTGCAAAAATTGCCTAGGGGTGTTCAAGAAAAGCTAGTAGTAGTTCAATGGAATAGTATAGAAGATTTTTTGGAAATAGTTGAAAGGTTGGACCGCTGGAATAGTGCGAATGAGCAAAGCCTGAGAGGGGATAAGAGGAATGACTATCGAAGTTATAATGGGTCGAACCAGATGAATCCACGGGACGATTGTACCAGAGACAGAGGTCGAGGAAATGGATATCACCGAGAGGAACAGTATAACAGAAATTCTGGAGATGGAAGAAGGGAAAATGAAGATGGGCGACATGAATATCAGGGGTCATATCATAACAGTAGCCGGCCAGGGGGAAGAGATGGAGGAAGGCAGCTTGTTCCCCATCGAGTGGAGGGAAACTCTGCGCCGCAACTGGGGCGGTCCGCTCAGTAGCGGAGGAAGTCGAAATAGGACCAAAGAATCAAAACAACAGAAATCACAGGAATGACAGTAACACCTACCAGAGAGCTGAGGACCTACAGGGAAATGACAACGAATGTGATGTGCAGATTATAAACTACAACAGCAGGGGGCAAAATCAAGAGAAATCGAAAGAACTGGATGTCGGGGTTTGTGACGAGAAGGAACCACTGAGGTGGTGGGAATGTTTCAAGTTTTTAGAAGAAGGGGAGACACAGGACATTGCAAGAATGTGCGAATATGATTGGCGAAAAGAAGAGGTGCGAGAATTGGCTGAAATCGATCTGGGAATCCATGATAACGAAGAGAAATGTAGTAGCAGTGTAAGAGAATACACTTTAGCAGAAGATATGATGACAGGATGAGCTTGTATCGAAAGAATTTGAGGAAGATATGTATGAAACTACAACAGAAGATAGTATCGGAACAAGTGACGAAGATGAGGAAGAGTATAGCGACGAAAATGGTAGCGAGGACGAAGATGATAATCTGAAAGAAAAAGAATCAGGTGGAATGTTAGACAATGAAGAATATGAAGGAGTGAGATTTTTCCTTGTGAGGAAGTATGCCAATAGCAATGATGATGGAGGTGAAATGCCAGAGGAGGCAAACTGTTGAAGTTTCGGAAGAAGTTAGACGTGACATAAGCTCATTTGCGGGAAATAATGAATGCGAAACAGATGAGTGGAAGTCAATTCAAGTAGAGAGAATGTAGACTTACAGCAGCTACACCTGAGAGATGGGAGTAAGCTAGAAGTGTTAAAGTGGTCTCCAGAAGAGTTTGAAAAGGATTTGTTACAAGAGGAAATTATGAAGGAAGAAGAAGAGGAAGTGAGGCATCCAATATTTATGGTGAAAGTTTTTGTTTTGAAGAGCGAAGTGCTAGCGGATACTGGGAGTGAATTAAGCAGCGATATCACACAAGTTGTATGACCAAATAGTGAAGAACTAACAAGATTGCCTGAAATGCCAGTGAGTAAGGTTCAAGTAATTGGGGCGACCGGAAAACTTGAGTAAGAGGGTGAAAATTCAAATATTATTGGAGTTAGAAATAAATGGAGTTGCATTGGAGCATGCTTGCTTGGTGGTACCCGAGCTCAGCATTAACTGTATTCTAGGGTATGGACTGGCTTTGCAAATTTAGAGCTATAATTGACTGTTACAAAGGAGAGATGCAAGCACTGACAGAACGAAGTAAACCTATTGAAGTTAACTTTGAACGATTTGGTGTTGGTGAAGACGCAAGAGAGGTCTTGTGAGATAAATGCGGAAATTAAAAAATTATTTAATGTGTTCCATGGGCCATTTCGAGTGGAGGGAAAGCCATATAAGAATGCCTATTCTCTCGTGTACCCGAAGTCAGGAAGGAAGTTTGGGTTGAGAAATGTGACTGATTTAAAGTTGTACAAGGTGAGAGAGGAGAAATAATTACAATGTAATATATTTTAAATGTTAATAAACTTCTGTTACTGGACTATAGCAAAAGACATTTAGTGAGAAATTGTAAAGAACCATGGTGTAATGGCAAATGTGTAATTTTTGTTACAAAGGTGAAATGCCTGGTGAAAGGGTTGAACTTTGCCCCAAATAATCAACTTTTGTGGTTACAAAAAAAGTTCTAATTAGTGGCAAAGTGGGGGCATGTGTGAGGTCCCCACTCACCAGTCATTACTGAGTTATATTATTATATTATAAATTGATTGTAAATAAATTTATATTTTATTTATAGTATAGGTCTTTCAGCATAGTAGTTTGTGTAGAACGGGGTAATTATAAGTTAGTTTAGTAATTTCATGATGCGAGAGTTGGCAGTACGGTATGGTTGTGTTGTCGCGGAAGGAACAAGCCAATATGGCGAGGGAGACTGTTTTTGACTAGCATAGGGTGAACATGTGGAGAAACTGATTTCGGCTAGCGTAATGCAAATATGTACAGAATATTGTTTCAATGAAAGCATTGTATCTTGTGTGAATTTTTGATTGTAATAAATTGTGAATTATAGTAAAAGTGTGGCGAAAGTCATTTACATAGCATTAGAATATCCGTTGCGCAAATTGAGACATGATTGAGAGTTTAGTAATAAAAGTTACTTTATATTAATACAAACGGCGAGGTGATAGCAACTACCGTAAAAAGGCATATTAGGGCCAAGTGCCAGTAAAGCGGGCTATCAATCTTTCTTGTCGCAGTCTAAATAATGGATAAGGAGGACCTCGCAACATGTGTCCGGAAACGCTTACTTTCCATGTTAGAGCTCATTTTATTCCTTCTTTTCAAATCACATTAAACATGGAATGGAAACACACAGCAACAGAACGTACCAGCGTGACTTCAAACACTTTGTTACAAGAAATGTTCAAAATTTCCTCCGTTAGCGAGGATACATGCATCCACCCTCCGTCGCATGGAATCCCTGATGCGCTGATGCAGCCCTGGAGAATGGCGTATTGTATCACAGCCGTCCACAATACGAGCGGTGAATCGAGGAAGTACAGTACATAATAACGAAACTAATATCAGCTCTAACATGGAAAGTAAGCGTTTCCGGACACATATCCACATAACATATTTTCTTTGTTTGTGTGTGAGGAATGTTTCCTGAAAGTTTGGCCCTACCTTTTTGTACCACCGTATATATATATATATATATATATATATATATATATATATGTGTGTGTGTTTGTGTGTGTGTGTGTGTATGTGTGTGTGTGAAAGTCATTTCAGAATTTATAAGACTTTCTGGCTTTAAAGACTTCTGTTAAAAACATTTTTAAAATTCGTAACTCCGCCCCATAGGCTTATTTGGATGTATCACGTGACGGTGTCCGGCGCTGACACCGGTTTAGTTGGTTCAGTCTTGGTGATGGTGGTGGTGCACATCTCATAATCGCCAGATTGTGCACCAAAGTCTCAGCAGTGCATACGCAGTGAGGGCATACGACACTGTTGATGGTGATTGGTTCGTCAGGTGTTGATCACTATCCCTGGTGACTCCATTATTTATCTTTCGGAAGAGTAGGCCTGCATAGACCGTTACCAATATTCACCCTGTTCTTTCTTTCGTCTCTAATTTCATACTGAACACACACACTATCACAGTCATCCAAATCTAATAGCACCCCAGTTCATCTTCCCAGGAGAGTTCTTGTGGAGGGATGCTTCCACCACGGTAGCCGCTTACCAACGGAATCAGGAATGGCATCAAAAGAAAAAGATATTTAATCTGAAGAAGACTTTGATGTCTGATCTTAAGACACAAGAAAATAAAAAATGTATCTCTGGTTCAACATCTGACACGCTATATTAACGAAGTACCTTATACTGGCAGCATGAAATAACCGTATCTGATGATATTATATTCGATGTAGATTGAAGTGTTACTTTATTTTGAAAACACCGAATTATCAGGTGAATCTCGATCACGCTTTCAATAGAATAGTGACCAGTCGTGGCTAGTCTGTCTAGTGTCACAAGGATACGGAGCTATTTGGCATCAAGAATTAATTATTCACTTCAAATTTCGTATAATGTTTAGTCGGTGGCTGAGAAGCAAAGCACTATATTTGCGAAGGACACTATGAGAAATGATAGAGCTGTAGCCTTGCTATACTGCATCCCTAAGAGAATATAGAGTGTTTGGTAATAGTCAGAGATGAGGGAGGATCTGCGCAGTTAAATTCCAGTAAATTAATCCATAATTTTGGATTTCTGTTTCCAGATTGTGTCAAGGCATCGTGTGAAATGTTAATGATTCAAGAAGTTTTAAACTTCTTTTTGTGAGTATTTTGTTGTATTTTGAGTGAACAAAGTAATAAAACTTATATATATATATATATATATATTTTTTTTAAAAATAGGTATTTACAATAATAGGGCCGGAAGGGAATGGAATGCAGGGAACGCGAAAGAATTCGGCCATGGCCTCTTGAAGGAACCATCCCAGCATTCACCTGCAGTGACTTTTGGAAATAATGGAAAACCAAAATGTGACCGGGAATTAAACCCATGTGTTGCTCAGTACTAGACTCGAACGCATCCGTTCACCCATTATGTTATGTGTAAACTATTTAGTTGGAGGCATCAGTTTTGTCCGAACCTTGAGCACTGTTCAGTAGACGACGGTCAGTTTTGATATTATGTAAACTTGTTTGGGAACAGTCGAACTGCAAAAGTGGACAAAACTTAGAATATATGAAGCAGATAACTGAACACTTAAGATTTTTTTTAAAAAAAAAGAACCTAACTAACCGGTAATCAGTAATCATATATATTATTTCTATAAGAGTTTTTTTTTTTTTTTTTTTTTTTTTTTTTTTTTTTTTTTTTTTTTGTCATAAGCCGTTATCTCACTTCATACTGAACGGAATCGATATATGAGGTATCATTTTAAAACTTAAGGTACCCACTTTCATAAAATCACATTTTAAGGAAATAATTTTCCCAAATCCAACCTTTAAAGGGCAAGAATGTCAATATTTATAAAATGCGTTTTTTTTGTGTCTCGAGCCATTTATCTCCATGGATACCTAACCGAAATCGGTAAATGGAGTAGGATCGTGAAGAATAATGTCTCCGCTATAGTGTCATCATGTATTAAGAAAGAAATTTTTTGGAATTCATCCCTTAAAGGGAAAAGTATCAATGGTTCTACAGTATGTTTGGTGTCAACCATTTATTTCCATTAATATATAACCAAAATAGATAGATGGGGGGAGGGGGGGTATCATTACAAAGGTTAACATGTTCGCTGTGGTCACATTATACTTTAAGAAATGTGTTTAACCCTTAAGGGCCAAAACTATCAGTATTTCTAAAATGCGTTTCTTGTATCCCGAGCAGTTTATCTACCTGGATACCTAACCGAAATCGAAGAGTAATTTCTCCGCTTTGTTGACATTATGTATTCAGATTTTTTTTTTGGAATGCAACCCTAAAAGGCAAAAAGTATCAATGGTTCTAAAACGCATTTTTGTGTTACGGGCCATTTATCTCTCGTAATATCTAACCAAAATAAATAAGTGAGACATCATTTTAAAGATTAAAATCTGCACTGTGGTCACATTATATTTTAAGAAAGCAATTTTTTGGAGTTTGACCCTTAAAAAGCAAAAGCATCCTTACTTCCATAACTTATTTCTGTGTTACGAGCCATTTACTTCCCTTGATATCTCACCGAACACGAGAAATTAGGTGTTATTTCATAGATTAATGTTTTCACTTTAGTCAGATTATATTTAAAAAAAAAAAGGAATTTTAGGCAATATAATAGATTAAGAACTTTTTTTTTTTTTTTTTTTGAATTTGACCTTTGAGTGACAAAATTAATCACTATGAAAGTCGCGCGTATAAGATACTTCAGTGCTAAGCCGCTAGGTAGAAGCGGCCCATATCACAAAGATATTAATAAACTGTTTCACTGGCGTCAATAAAGATCAAGCGCGTAACCGATAAACAGCAGCAGCAGCATATATCACAGAGGTTTCAATAAACTGTGTTTTTTTTCTGAACAATAACTGGCTTATCGGATATTTTTTCTGTTACAGAAACATTTCTGTTTTTCTATACAATTCCTACGTTAACATTGTATTCGTAAAATGTTCCCACGGGCAACTATCACAGCAACACGTATCACAGAGATATGAATATTCTGTGTATATTTTGTTTAGGTTAGTTGTAATCTGTTAAGGTCAGTGACAGTTGTCAAACATATGATTTATGCATTCAAATGTTTTTCTTAATTGTTTCATAATATATTCTAAGTATTTTGTTACGCAGTTATTACACTGAACAAATAAACAGCTGCTACAAATGACACGGTTTTTCCTTCATCCTTTGCAAACCACAAACCGAACTAATCACTACATTCACGAAATTTTCGCATGGGTCATCAAATTGGTAATATTATTGGTTTGTTAATAATTATTTTCACCTTTACACATTACCATACTGTTGTCACACTATCCTATGTAATTTTCGCCGAACGTAAAAAAAAAAGAATAATAATAATAACAAAAAACAAACAAAAAAACAAAATAAAACCTCTATGCCAGGGCTGTAAGTTGCTAAGTACTGTTCATGATTTTATTATGTCGTGTTGTTTACTTTGACATTTTCATTTCCTACTATCCGCTACTGTTAGCTGTATAACATCCGTTTTACAGTCGAGTATTTGTTACCATTTTACTGAGAGAAAAAAATTCCCAAATGCAGAAACAATGTGTTAGCGACAACCAAAAGATAAATATCACATTGCAAAGTAAATTATTTGTTGCGCACATACCAACAAGCGGCGTCTCTGAATATCAAGTCTTAGGTTATTTATTTTTCATAGAAGTAGGTACCATATTTAGCTAAAATCTTCTCATGCAGATCCAGAATATTTCACTCTTAGGTTTGATTAAAAAACAGGAACTCTATAGATGCAAATACGTTCTTGATAGAAGTTGGGTCATTGGCTACACACGACCGAGAAACACAGAGATAAAATTACCTTGCGACTGTTTTATGCTCTCTGGCCCTTTTCCCCACTTCAGCTCGTAAGACTTAACTGCTTGTAGGATATCCGCGACAGTCGATACTGCTTCAATAAATCTTTCCGAAAACACTTCCTTCCTCGCCGGTGTGATTTGTACACATTTCCCACATTTCCGTACGTTTAAAATTGTGCAATAAGCGCAGGCTGAAATGCTGTGAGTGTACAATTTCGTATTTCCTATCAGTATATATGATGATTAAGAAGCTATAAGCCATATTTGAATTAACGCAGCAGACTTTTTTAAAAAAGAGTTCTTTGTTTGAAGATATATATCATGAACAAAGTGATTCAAAAAACTTTTTGAGGAAGACGGTTTTGATTTTATGTTGGTATGAAATACATCCAAGTGTAGTCTTTCAGCACGAATATAGCTGATACTTAATTTAAAGTTTTAAAAGCCAAGTGGCTAGCTTGATATCATAATAACAAGAAGCTTTCTTCAAAAATGTAAACTGACAAAATGTAATTTCATTTGATGCTTTTACAAATCGTATGGATTATAATTCCTCGAAGATTCTCCTGTTGCAAGATGCGGTGCTTGACCCTACGAACTTATCTTATGAACGAAAAATTTTGTTCGACGTGATCTTAAATCTAGTTTATATCTGTAAATAGAAATTCCACAAGCAACATTTATTGGTTCAGTTATATATATTTTTAAGAGCGTTTGAGAATTCTTTAGATTGAATTTCTTAGCCGCAGCAAAATTAATCTATTCCGCTGTTCTATCTTCTCTACATCACATCTTCTTTAACTCATTCGTTTTATATTTCTTTTTACGCTCATCAGGCCCCTAAGCTTAAATGTACTCTATATGAAAGGAAGTATTAGAGAGAAGCTGATTTCAAATTCCTGATTATTTTATTTTTTCTCTTCTCTTCTTTTTCCTTCTTAAACTGAATACAGCACTAGAGTCTGCATGATTTTTCTGTTATTTTAATAACTGTAATCAGCATATTTTTGGCGGTGACGATAGCTTAGCAGCTATACAATTGACAATATTCTTGCCCTACGCAGGCAGCGGCGGTTCCAATAATACGAAGCCAGTGCGTTAGCCTCGACGCTGGGCACGGGAAACTGAATTCTTTTTAATTAAGTCACAAACCCACCTGAATAGGACAATATTAGTCGTTGCTAATTTAGTGCCAGTAATGGATAACTTAAAACCATTCTGGCGTTTTATTTGAATATATTTCAGATTTGTAACTCCTGTTACAATGGAAACTTAATTATTCCGTTACAATTAATATTATTAACGGTGATTAAGGGAAAATAATAAATTTTAGGTGATTTTCTAAAGGTTCTCGAAATCACTTCCGGCCAATGTCGGAATGGTCCCTTCATAAAGAATCTGGTCGACTCCCTTCGGTCACTCGCCCACGGCCGGTCTCTAATGACCTGTTCGACGAGGAGCCGAAAATAAAAATAATAGGACCCAGCAACAGCCCGTGGACATGATGGATCCGCCGATTTTTCTTCAATAAATCAGT
>JARYHS010003260.1:0-13970 GCA_031002005.1 Vandiemenella viatica
TTGATCTAGTTGCTATTAAAAAGAAATAGACACCACGAAATACAGCAGAATACATACGTAAAAAACTAGGATAAAAATGAAAAGCGGGAAAATGGAACGTATGTGGTGCTAATAGAACGTTGTCATTTCGATGCCGGCTCGATGATATATGACATCAGTTGCGAGAAAAATTTGGTAGATCAGATGTTTTAAAGAATACGTTGGTAACTCGGAGTCACTCACTTTAACATTGTGCATGTGGAGCGTCTGATGCTTTTCGGATGATAGTTCTTCACTAACCAATGGAAGCAACGAATCTTCCTGCAGACAGGAAACGAGTTAAGGAAATTGTTTTACAGAAATTCAGTGCGTTTTCGAACGCATTTATTCCTATATGTATAATTCTATCCATGAATAGAAAAATTTATCACGTCAGTGGAACATACACCTACAGTGTCCTAAAATTCAGAGGAACCTAAATCACACGAATCTTCCCCAGAATATCCTTGTGGGCCCGAATGCAGCAGTGGATACTGTTTTCAAGTTCCACAGTATTTATGTGCGTGGTAAAAAAAAGAAAAAAACTGTCTTATTTGATTACAATTTTTTCCTTAGTTTTTTGACGCAGTTGTTTATACGAGACTCTGAAGTTCGCGTGATTTACAAAGTATCTGTGCAAAAATTTGGTAACTTTATTTTATACTACATTAAGAAAGACAACTTCTTGAAGGTACGTGTCCCGCGGATAGCCCACCCCAAGAAAGAAGCAGGGTTGCAGCAAAAATGAAACATGTTAGTTAATTTATATAAATGCTGACGAAGGTTACAAAGGAGTGAAATTCCGGCCTCGGCAGAGGGCGGGGGCTAGAATACTGGCTCAGCGTCCTAGTCGCAGGTTTGAGACCGGCTGAGGACATCGGTGTTTTATGTGTTGTGTTTGTTGGTATCGTGGCTGCCCTATGTTTATCTATACCTATGAAAATAGTGTACTGTAGGAACTTTAAAAAAAAAAATTGAAGCGTGATAGACCTATAATCACACTGTATAGTCTAAGTAGCCTAAGTAACCAAATACCATAAAGAATAATGAAAAAAACAAGGATTGGAACCGATTATACGTGGCAGTTTAGTCATAAACTTTCTTCATGGGATCTGTTTCGCTGTCGTCATCATCAGCTCAGAGGAAATAAGTTGTTTTATCATGACTCGAAATCCGCGCGATTGCTGTGTTGTGGACAATATCTGTGATGACTTCTTTAAGTGAAGTGTGTATTCTTGATCCGGTGCCGTGCGGCGACTGGTACCCGCGACGTGGGTGTCCCTTGGGAGGCGGTAACGCGGTTACCGCAGCTTCCACTGATTGCTTCCCTGCCGCATCCAGCCAGGAGGGCCCGCGGCCAAATAAACTCGGACGCCCGCCCAAGAACCTCACACAAACAGCCGGGCCGTAAAACTCTCACAGCCACTTGCTGAATAGCGGACGAATGGTCATACCTGATCTACATGGAATAGCTGGGAAGTGGGACATCAAGCCTTGGACTAAGTTAGAAGTGCTACATGACCTCTAATATGATACTCCGTTAAAATCTGACTGTTTTTCCACTTGTTCCATATTAATAGCAAAATTAAGGGGAAATGTAGCTGGTATCCCCATCGCCATGTGGCTCACTGTTTAGGGAGGCGCGAGCCCAGGATACAGGCTGACCAGACCACGATTTTTAGATATTTTCCTGCAGCAATCAAGACGAATGCCGGTACTTTCCCCAATCTTCGCATCACAAACTAAACATTTCACAAACAGAATATAGTTACATGTTTCGCATAGAGATGGCAACAGTTTACTACTTGCCAGTAGTACTACCTGGCATCAGAAAGAACATGCGGTCGTAAAAACGAAGTTCCATATTTGATCATGGCAACGACAAGTAAAACTCTTCAAAGGCAGCCAACCCCAAAAATATGGGAAAAGATGGTGAAGAAAAGATATTTGGCCATCCATTCAATTACATTTCATAAAACGTAACTCAAACTTCATTTTTTTTATTTAATCCGTATAAGTGTTTCCCAAACATACTAATGCATACTGCTGTAGGATACTTTTCTTGTTTCATATGCTCTTGTTCCTCGTTCCCTGTTACACCATCATAGCTTCTGTTGTGAAACGATTCAATGCTGGGTCATTAAATTTGTCAAACAGATTGTTTGACGTTTTTATGCTAAAAACTTGTCTTAATCCCTGTCTTGTAATATATTTTACTCATATATTTTCGGAAACCTTTAAGGGACTTCGAGATGGCAACTTGAATTTTTGGAAACTGAATTAGTTCTTCCTATCATATATATAAGCACTTTCATCTTTCACTACATCTGCATTGTGTTATTTCGATAAGATGTGTCCGGTAAATTAAATAATATTTTCCTTCGACCCTCCAGCAAAACATTGTAGCATTCGAAAGTCACCATTGTATTTAAATTCAGTAAATATTTTATACAATCACAGGCTTTATATTTCTAAAAATTTGTTTTAATACTTTTGTATTAATAAAAAAAGTGACACTGCAGCCAAACACTATGCTTTTGTAAATATTTATACTTACTATATGCTTATAAGTGACTTCTGCAAATCGCTAATGCTGAATGGAAGATAAACTTGAATTTAAATACAGCCAGAAAATCGTTTAAATATCAAATCCAACTGGTAAATAATTCAGTTATCTTTTAATACCATCTTTTTACCTTATTTTTAAATAAGTAATTGGTATGCAACCATCATCACTATTAGGTTCATATACCTATTCTGACAGATATAATTGTTCGTTCAGAATTCACAATTCTTTCTTGAGAACAATTAAAACCGTCACAAAGACACTACAACACAATCAAGCTTCAATGTCCTTGGCGAGTCACGAAATACAAATATTCCAACGCAAAGTAGGAGTCGTTGTTCTGCTGAAGCATCCAATTCAGATTATTTGTAGTCAGAAACTTTGTGTTAAGTTCAGATTCCGGAGAGATTGAGGGATTTGAAGTATCAGCATCTATAATCAATTCATACCGTAAAAGGGCTTCATGTCACACATTAGATAACTGAAAATATGGTGAATATGTAGATGCAGGTGGCAAGAGACAGCTGACTACAATACATGGTTTGCTGGTTGGCATGACCTGATTGTGCTGATGCTTTACTATCACAAATTAGGTTGGCTGCAGATGATATAATGCTATATAATGGATCAAAATCGTAAAAGAATGTGAACAGCTGCAGGGTGATCTGGACAGGATATCTAGCTGCGTGAGTGAGCATGGGATGAAGATAATGCAAAGTGATTATAATTTTATTTTGGGAAAAGATTTGCTTTTTGAACATGAAGTATAAATAACTTGACATAACATTTGATAACAATTCAAACGGGTAGGACACGTTGGTCAGGTAGATTAGGTAAATGGAAAAGATTTCAGAATTCTTCACTTGTTGGAGAGAGTGATGAGGGATGTATCAGAGAAATAAGGGAATTGAGGTACAAAACTTTGGTACCGCCATTGCTTGAATATGTTGGTGTAGTATGGGACCCACATTTTGGGTACCAATTACAGGAGCTGGAGGGTGTGAAGAGAAGGGATAAACGATTTGTCTTTGTAATTACCGCAAACACAATCAATAACTGATATGATAAAAGAGCCTGAACATTGAAGACAGGAGGAGGCGAAGAGAGTCATGGGTGTACAAGGCTATATTGACGATGAGGTGTGGAGAGATGTTAGTGGAAGAGTTAGAAAGGGAAAAGATGACCATAACCACAATCTGCCACATGATATCAGGCATAAAGATACGTGAAAATTTTCTATCGTAGGTAAGGAATTCATTGATTGGAATAATTACCCAGAGAGATGATGAAAGATTACCATGAACGCAGAAAGAATATAAGGTAGAAATTTGTGGAGGAAAATAGTAGGCGGGAACAGGAAAGGAGAGAAGTAGGTGAGTAGGAACATTGCCACCGGAAATTAAGTTAAACATACCAGCGGCCTCAATATACTAAAAGAACGTAATGGCGTGTTACGAAATGTTGAAAGCAAATGAGATATAGCTTTCAAAATGAGAAGTACAGAACTTGACCTTAACGCTGTTCATACATGAATGTGAAATATTTACAGCTTCAAGGAAAACATTTAATAAGTAATCGGGTAGTTAAAACAGCCTGCGTTGTGAAACCAGGTGAATGAGTGATCATTCAAAATCTGCAAAATGTAATTGCAGTTAACTATCACTCTAGCAGACTTCTAGAAAACATTTTCTTGTTTTCACGTGAGACCGTAACATTTATTATAATGATTGCCTTTAGTCTTTAACTTTTCTGTTTCTCGAACATAATACATTCAGTTGAGCCCTTTACGTCCACTAGCATAAATAATGTGATATGAAATTATCATACATGTACGGACGTCAAAAGAAAATGCTTAGGTCAAGCACTGTATGAAAAAGTCTTTTAAAGCAGTGGCATAATTGAGAGGATGCTGTGTCATTATTACCTGTAAACTATCTGGCTGATTTGCAGCATTAGTGCCTTTCAAAAGTATTGCACCAGAAAACAGTGTACGGCGAAGAGGGGGAGGAAGACGGAAGGGGTGGAACATAGTAGGCGGGTAGATTGAATCAGTAACAGCGATCATTTGGATCCTTCCGAAATGAATTACCTCTTCTGGTGGGAAAATGGTCAAAAACGGTACAGCGCTGCCAAGAGAACTAAGTGCGTCTACAGTAACGCAGTGTCACATTCAGGTAAATAGACGATACGTTTACTGCAAAAAGGATATTTGGGGACAGAATATATCTTCATCAGACTTATTGATTTAAGAAGTACCTCGAAACATGTCAGTACATAAATAAAAAGATGGTTCGATTACATGATTCCTCCATCCTCCGATAAAACGTCAACAAATTTGCAATAGTATACTTCTTTTCTTATACGCGTTTGCTCACCTGTCGGCGAGTTTCTTTATAAAGAAAAAGTACTAGCGAAGTATCCCAGTAACCTCTGAAAATAATGAAAGCCAAGTTATCTGTTTTTAAATATGATTTCTATTGAATTACTGAAGGAATATTTGTAAGAGATGTTCTTGAATTGCAATCAAGAGATTATTTGACGCCTCCTTCCTCTCTATAAAGGTTACACTCTATTTTAAAACAAATAGATAATGAGAGGAAACTCCTTTTGGCGCCTTAAATACCAAGCTATTTCGTTTTAAAGGAAACTTCTGGACTAAATGACGTAACTGTGCAATCAAAGAAGTTACGGAACAGGAGGATTTACTTTGCAAATACACATAGAAACATGTGCTTTGCAAAGAAATTATTTTATTTTGCGGTACATATTTCATTTTATCTATGAAACTAGTATGTTTCATTGATTATACTTGTAATTTTTGCCAGACATATTCTAAAGTTGTATTTCCATATTGTGGTGGATGCCTTGGTGGGCAAACCACGTTACAATTATCTTTCATACCTCTATGATTAATAATTGTGGATTTTAATTTTAATTTGTATGAAGGGTGAAAATTTACTAATTATGCAAGAATCTCGACGTTAGTTGGAATTTAGGAAAAATTGTCACAATATGACATTTATTTTCTTATCACTGGCGATTACAAGTCTGAGCGAATTTACCGTTAACATTAACACAAATTGGCAAAATCATAAAAGCAACGCTCAGAGTTACAATTAGCCGTCATGGGCAAGCAAACAATTGTGATATTTACTTTTAAATATCTCAGAATCAAAATGCAAGAAATAATGACAACTGGAAACAATGAAAAATACAAGTTATGACTACCTCAGACAAAGGTATCATGATACTGTGACTTTACAGTTAAAAAGGAAAATCATGGGCGCCAGAATGAACAATATATCATTCGAAAATAACTAGTTCTGGCAAATTATGCCGCTAGCTCAGGGGTTTTTACAATTACAAAGTGAGAACATGGACCTATCCTCTCAAAGTCGCTTACGGGTTCTGTTTCACGGAATGCACAATCACATGGCTTGGTCGTAATCAATTACCATTGTAGTTCTGCGTCTGATGTCTGTGATGAGTGTAGCGGACCCACGATATGTGAGATTATCTCACAAGTCGGCTATAGGCATCTCTGGTCTGGCAATGCGCATCATCGCATTACCGGCTGTGTTGCGGTGATAACCTTGCTCCAGCAAGGCAAGCTGCGGTTAGCGAAAGAAGTCAACTTTCCAAGTCAACCTCAGACTGGTGCGATCGAAGTTAGAATGTCAGCTCCTCGCTCTTCGGTCCACGAGGAAACTTCTTGCTCCGCCCATTTGTAGTCTCGAAGCTCACATACAACAAAAATTCCCAGGATTTTGAGTTATACGCTCATTTTGATTGGACCTTCAGGTCGGCACCTAATGTCACGTGATATCCTCGATATGTGATTTGGCCAAAGAATCCAACAGAAGTCGGACATATTCGGCTAAGTTCGCCGGGGCGAGAGAACATTCGGGTTTCGGACGGCAGGCTTTTCCCGCTCGGTGAGTGACCCATCCCCAGGGAGCAGTGTGTGTGGTCTGGCAAATCCCAAATCCGCGACGTCCTGTCGCCATGGCTCGGAAAGACCAAGATTAGCTTCAAGCCTACATAGCTCAATAACTCTTTAATATTCGCTTTGCTACGATACACTGTATAAGTTCACCATTTCATTACAGTCCTCACTTGGAATCTTGCGTACTTTATAAAATTACAACAAAAATCTATTCACGTGGTCGCCCAAGATTTATGTAAATTACTCTTATATTATTACATATATAATAAAAAATGCACCTTGTAACGTGGCGACAGCGCGGCTCGTTACAATATGGCCGGCCGTTGGTGAAAATAAAATTATGGTACAATAATTTTATTTTTAACTACCTAATTCTACCTCCATTGTGACTCAACAAAAACTGAAGCATTTTTTTTTTTTTTTACAATCACATAAATTTTAAATGTGATTCCAAAACCATCGGTATTCCTGCCTTGTAGGTGAAATTTATAACGGGAGCATATGTCCTTTTGGCCGTCTTACAATTCTTTACAAACAGAAGCACGTGAATTCAGGTAGCCTTCCCAAATACAAAGTTAATTAAACACAATACTAAAATATACATGAAAATAAATTATTTACATACATGTTTAAATAATAATAATCTTGAAAATAACTTGTATCAAATCTTATCATTAAATTAATAAAATGAAACACATTAATAAAACAAAACATTGTCAGAACACTTATGCAGAAAGTGGTTGAACTATACATTGTATTTACAATTTAGCGTGATGTTTTACTCATGTGCATAAAAATAATTCTGCCTTCAACAAACATCCATAAAGATGCTAGAGGTGAGCGTAAAATATCTCATTACATTGCGCGGTTTTAATCTCAAAACAACGGAATAGTTTAGTCGGATTCGGTGACGTGATTTTCGTCATGACCGACGGTTAATTCAATAAGCATTTCAGAGAAGATGTGCGTGTTCATGGTCAAATATCACTAACTGTAATCTTAGATTTTGACGCGGCATTTACTTATAATTCAACGTGGTGTGGAATGAACGATGTAAGTACATGTTTTCGTTTGTTACGTAAATTATGAACCTTACTCGTTGAATGTTAGGTGGTCTCCTAATTAGTCTTTCATTGGTCGACATCTCTAACTTGTAATATACCGTCTGTGAAGTGATTGCGAATTTCATGGCGAAAGGAAACTGTATTTGCTCATGGGTATATGTAATGGAATTTCTATAAAATTTACCATTCCCATATGAGACATTATACACATTATGCGGTTTGACGTGAACTTTCATCATCGTCAACCAAAGTCGCTGTAGCATCTTTGGCGTACAAGCGGACCCAAAATATCCATTCGCACACAAATTGAAAGGATAATGAATAGCGTAACTATCATTCCTCAGTAACATTACGATTCCTTCACAATGGGTCTATTGATGACTCGAGATTATCTCGACATTCAAAGAATAAAATATTTCTCTTTATTTAGGAGTTATTATACTCTTAACATGTCCGTATACTCCACGTTTTATGCCGAAAATCCATCCCAGTTAGCGAATATTTTCCTTTTATACACTTATGCTTCTTTAGCTTGTATGAAAAAGGTCGTAAGCTTTGTGCATAGAACGGTTCGATCTCAGGTTTTCCGTTTGCCAATACAAAGCAATTTTGAGATTTCACGCTAGCAGAATACTACAATCTATATAAAGCACAAATATAAACTTGAAATTATTTTCGTTGAGTGCACACAATTCTGAGCATGTGCTGTCCAACAATAGTTTTAATCTAATTTACGGAATACTATACAATTTACAGTAAGGGTACGCGAAATACCGCTAGAACGAGGCGTGAAACTTTTGTTTTCTTTCCCATTCATTCTTGGGTATGCGCTACCTGCCAGAATTCTAGGAACCTGCCGGTTGAGTTCAGCTGCCTACCTGCGCTAATGACTCAGCTGTTCGATGGTAGCTGTCCCCCTCTTTCGAAACCGTTACTTTGTATGAAATGGCTTTAAGTTCCGGGCGTTATGAGGCCCGATCTCGGTTTGTCCGTACGCAACAAATAACAATTCTTCGAGATCACTCTGGCCACCAAATACGGCCAGAAATATAGCAGGAAAAACGTCGATATCACCAATAATCTTATTGTTCACGTCTTCACCATCTGTGCATTTATCATATACAAAATTCCTTTTCAATTGAAGTTAGCATCAAATATAATTACCTTAACTTGCTGAATTATTGAATATATCCCGTAAATAAAGTTTTTTTCCCTTTAGCCTTTACAAATGCAGTCGCCTTTAACTTATTGCACTTTGACCACGCGCTATCGTCAGCAAAATAACAGCAAGGTATTGTGAAAACTCTCCTGTATATCTGTAATCGTTCAACTTAAGATTCCTAATTTCTGTGATGACCACACAATTTAAACAAATCTTTCTGGCAAGGTTTCGTGTTCTATAGGGCATTATCTATGGCACGTTAGCCACCCTTTACAGATACACAAAAACCAGAAGTAATTCGTTGACGAGATAACTTGCGATCTTCGATCAACACAGACAAAGCGATATTACGCTCGCTGTACACTTCTGCTCAGAAAAGATATAATGCAACTACCTAAGGTAAAACGTTACATCGAACTCATGCATCACAAAATGTTGAAACCCTTTTCGTTTATGTCACAAAATACATCTTAGAAAGCATATCACAATATTTGTATCGCTGTCAGATTCATTGTGATTGCGAAGACAAGAAATTGTGCTTGCTAATGGCGCTTCATTTTCCGCGAGTGCGTATCAATTTATCTGGCTCAGGAAAACATTTAATATTTCAGGATTTTTATCAAATCACGTCCAATTAACAGCGTGAAAGTCAAAAGTGACTATTAATATTTCACGTGGACAAAATAAAAGTTCGGAATAGCGAAATAAGCATTAAAATTCCGAATATGGAAATATCCTAAGTAGCTTTAACTGTAAGTGCAAATTTTGGTAACTGGAATTTTAATTTTCCGTTTACTAATCTTTCCAGCAAAACAGACGGTTTAGACTAGCGAAACCGGCATCGGCGTTTTTCAAGCATGATTAATTTCGGTAAGGCGTCTAACCTAAAAGAATGTGTACTGTACATTTAATTTTTTTTTTGATCAAATCGGTCAATTCATAGTCAGCCTTTTCGTCATCGTATTTGGCATGCTACACAACTTGTTGAACAATGCCTACAAGACGAATTTGAGACGTCCATGGATCTACCTCTGGAAAATAGTTCGCGTCGTGAATATTCGTCTTTACTGCTTTCAACAACAGGATTTCGAAGGACGCAGAAGCTTGAGCCTACAAGGTCACAGACGTCCGGCGGTTTGTGCCCGACAGCTAATGACATTCCTGGAACAGGTATAGTGTCCGTCGACCGACCGCACTTACTAACTGGTCCAGCTGACAATTGCGTCTTTTCTGACCGCAAGGAATGAACAAATTGCGTAGTGTTCCACACAAAGTTACGGACAGAAAAACTCCACGCGATGTTGATAGGCTGTGAATTCTGAGACTGATTTCGCATTTTTCCGATGATTGAAAAACTTGCCGACTCTTGTCTGACTTTCAAGAACGACATGTACTGTACATCTTTCCTCTCCTGCCCTACAAATGTCTTATGCTTTACTGACAGTTTGCACTTAACTGTGGATCCAAGACAACTGAAATTGTTGTGTTTCTTGATTTCAGATATTTTTGCGTACAAACTGACAATTTCACTGACTAAGAGTTGAGTGGTGACTTTAACAACCGATTCACTCGCAGTCTGTAATACCGCATTCGGAGGATTTTCTGGAGGACTAAAATTACCTCGTTCGGCTTCCAGAAATTCGTCCAGTGACAATTTTAACTCGGTTTGTGCCGTCTTAACGAGCTCAACCGAACTTGCGACGGCAGTCACCTCTGAGCTAAGTTTTCGGAGGTTCTGTTCCGTATAGTCCTTGGACTCATGAACAAATTCCGAAATTTGTCCTAGGTTTTGGCCGTTCTCGCTTCGCATCTGTTCAATGGACAGGTCGGTGGCGTCAAGACTTTTAGTCAACTGTTGATTACCCGATTGCAAAGAAGCACAGGTAGTTTTTACTTCTTCTGTGTCCCTTTCCAACTTAGAAACAATTTTAGTTACATCAGACTTGAATTCGGATATTTCTTTTGTGACTACAGAACGGAAGGTGGATATTTTTCCGTCCAAATTTGTTAATATCGCAGCTTGCGAATCAAATCGTGTATCAAAACTCTGCTTAAGCAAATCCGAATTTCTCTTATTTTCCTCCTTTTGTGAATCAAACCGTGCATCAAAACTCTGCTTAAGCAAATCCGAATTTCTCTTATTTTCCTCCCTTTGTGAATCAAAACGCTTGTTTAATTCCAGAAATTGCTGGCTACTTTCCTGCCTATGTGAATCAAATTGCTGCCTTTGTGAATCAAATTGCTGCCTTGATTCCAGAAATTGCTGGCTACTTTTCTGGCTCAATTGCTCTATTGCAGCCATCAACATGTTTAGCATTTGTGATGATGGGGGTGGTGACTCTACAGGAATTTGGGCCATTTGTTGTGTCTGTTCTGAATCTGTGGGCGTATTCTGTGTCATTTCACCTACAGGTGACGGAAAATTTTCCATATCTTCCTGTGGCGACAAAGTAGACTGCGAACTATATGAGTGGGTCGGAACTTCAGAACTTACGTTCCCCTCCCCTGCAGCCAATATTCCGCATTCTGTTAACTGAACCTCGTTCATGATTTCGGGAGATTTTTGCCTATCAGACTGATCTTCCATATCGAAATCTTTTATCGTACGAGATCGTAGCTTCATATGAACACACAACGAATGAATTTACACCGCAATTGTGCAATGACGAAATCTAGACTCACAACAACAAAAATACCACGAATTTCAATACACACAAATACATATACCCCTCCAAAATACAGCAAGAGAAAAGCAACGATGAATCATGCAACACAACACCATGAAAGCAGACTTACTTTCAAACACATGGGCAAGACATGCGTGTATTTAATTTTCTTACAAGCTACCATGCATTAAGAAATCAACACTGACGTTACTCATTTAAAATTTTTAAACTGATCACAAAATTGTTACAATACAAAGTGTATTGCATCTCAATTGAAATACAAATGAACTTCCTTTTAAAGCGTTGAAACAAAATAAATTTTATGCATTGAAACAAAATGAACTTTATGCATTAAAATATAAGTGAAACATCAAAATAAAATCTTGTACGAATATCTATTGACTACAAGAATGATAAAACAGCCAAAAACCATGTGCAACATTCCATGAAACTTTCCGAATTTGGGCTCAAACTTATAATTTGAATTAGTGCCACCAATTTCGCAGACATTAAGAAGTAATGTCTCATCTGGCACCAGCGTTGGGCGACATTATGTAGTGGGTGCCTTGGTGGGCAAACCACATTACAATTATCTTTCATACCTTTATGATTAATAATTGTGGATTTTTAATTTTCATTTATATGAAGGAGTGGAAATTTATTAATTTAGCAAGAATCTCGACGTTAGTTGGAATTTAGGAAAAATTGTCACAATATGACATTTATTTTCTTATCACTGGCGATTACAAGTCTGAGCGAATTTACCGTTAACATTAACACAAATTGGCAAAATCATAAAAGCAACGCTCAGAGTTACAATTAGCCGTCATGGGCAAGCAAACAAGTATATATTTACTTCTAAGTATCTCAGAATCAAAATGCAAGAAATAATGACAACTAGAAACAATGAAAAATACAAGTTATGACTACCTCAGACAAAGGCATCATAATACTGTGACTTTACAGTTAAAAAGAAAATCATGGGCGCCAGAATGAACAATATATCATTCGAAAATAACTAGTTCTGGCAAATTATGCCGCTAGCTCAGGGGTTTTTACAATTACAAAGTGAGAACATGGACCTATCCTCTCAAAGTCGCTTACGGGTTCTGTTTCACGGAATGCACAATCATATGGCTTGGTCGTAATCAATTACCATTGTAGTTCTGCGTCTGATGTCTGTGATGAGTGTAGCGGACCCACGATATGTGAGATTATCTCACAAGTCGGCGATAGGCATCTCTGGTCTGGCAATGCGCATCATCGCATTACCGGCTGTGTTGCGGTGATACGCTCGCTCCAGCAAGGCAAGCTGCAGTTAGCGAATGAAGTCAACTTTCCAAGTCAACCTCAGACTGGTGCGATCGAAGTTAGAATCTCAGCTCCTCGCTCTTCGGTCCACGAGGAAACTTCTTGCTCCGCCCATTTGTAGTCTCGAAGCTCACATACAACAAAAATTCCCAGGATTTTGAGTTATACGCTCATTTTGATTGGACCTTCAGGTCGGCACCTAATGTCACGTGATATCCTCGATATGTGATTTGGCCAAAGAATCCAACAGAGGTCGGACATATTCGGCTAAGTTCGCCGGGGCGAGAGAACATTCGGGTTTCGGACGGCAGGCTTTTCCCGCTCGGTGAGTGACCCATCCCCAGGGAGCAGGGTGTGTGGTCTGGCAAATCCCAAATCCGCGACTTTTTGTCGCCAAGGCTCGGGAACACCAAGATTAGCTTCAAGCCTACATAGCTCAATAATTCTTGAATATTCGCTTTGCTACGATACACTGTATAAGTTCACCATTTCATTACAGTCCTCACTTGGAATCTTGCGTACTTTATAAAATTACAACAAAAATCTATTCACGTGGTCGCCCAAGATTTATGTAAATTACTCTTATATTATTACATATATATAATAAAAATGCACCTTGTAACGTGGCGACAGCGCGGCTCGTTACACTTGCTGTTGCTTCCGGAGGCGGAAAACGATCACATTGTCAGGGATTGGGGTAATACTTAAGGATACTAAACTGCCCCATATGCTATGTGGAGCACAAAGTAATGTAATCTTAAAATCACTCTCGTGACGTCATACTACACACGAGTAGACTAAAATACATGATATTCATGATGATTTTCGTATTAAACCTGTCCGCTTTTCGCGTAAGTATTAATGATTGTCGTTCGATATCACTGCTTACTACACTTAATATGAACACCAAGTCACCAATAACACTGTCCCGATTTTCAGTACAACGGGACATTTGTAAATAAAAATGAAGATTCCCCAAGCGTTCTGCTCCGATTATCGATTATTATAACTTTTCGATAGGTGTAGACCAAAATGTAAAATTGACTAATATCAGCTGAAGGGAGGGGAGGGGTGATGAAATAGCCCCCCAGAGTTTGTGTGTTAAGTGAAAGAAAAAATATTCCTTCAACGATAAACATTTTTTGTTTTGTTTCATCCAAGTGTCTATGTTTCTAAGAAACTTGATACGTGTAAGCTATATGTATTTTGCACGGAAGAAAGAGATATATTTTTTACT
>JARYHS010003262.1:0-36305 GCA_031002005.1 Vandiemenella viatica
CACCATTAGCAAACAATCTAAAAATGCTTTTCACTTTGTTTCCGAGATCGTCAAAAAACCACCGCCGGCCCGTAGTTTAAGGGAATTTCTGACAACTGGTACCAGATAACTCCTGAAACTTATCAAGGAATAGTCGAATCAACGTTACAGCTTACATAGGTGAACCAACACGCTGTTAAACTGGTGGTCAAAAAGTTTTGGCTCATCGGTGTACAACTTTTAATTTTCTTAAATTCCTGACTGATTTTTATATTTGAAGTCACTCAATACACAACCAGGTATTTCTCCCCATCCTCGTATTTGACGTTCAGCCATTTCGATTTCTTTTTACTTCTTTTTTACTTTGTTTCTTCTTCATCTTGAACATTTTTCTGCTTTTCTTTTCTGGTTTATGGACATTCTTTCTTATACAATACGTGATTATTCAGTTTTTTTTAATCAAGTATTTTATAAAACTCAATAATGACACAGCAAGAGTATACTATCTCACAATTCATTTGTTGCTAGTAATTTTTAGCAAATAAATAGTCAAGTTGGTGCATACGCACTATTTCAAAGATTTTTTAAAAAAGAAAAAAAACTCTGGACATACACCAAGAAGAGTGCGAATAAGAGCGATGTATTCTACACAATTTTCCACTTATGAATAAATTAAAACCAGATTTCTAAATTAAAAATATAATCATTACTGTCGAATTCAGTTATTAGGGAGAAAACTTTTTGCAATCGTTAAATACTCACGCAATGGTCCTTGCTAATGTATCCTCTTTATAAGTCTAGAGAAGACTGAATGGGAGACGTTATGCTATATAGCACTTGAGATGAAGAAATTATCGTTCAACGGGATATCAAGTCTGTACCAAAAACTGCAGTCCGGAAGCGTTTTTTACGATTTAAAAAATGTCTTCATTAGGAATGTAACATCGCATTGGCACTGATTTTAATGAAGTCATTCCAGTGTTGTTCAACAAATAAATTCTTTTTTAATACATAAAAATGTCTACAAATTATTTAAAAAACGAGATATATGCACTAGATATTAACAAAAAATGTAGATTTTGTTTAAAGTAATACTAGAAGCATCAAGTAGCTTCAGACGGGAACAATTATGTTTGATTACTTGGAAGATCTGACTAGTATTTCTAATTAGTTTCAGTACGGAACGTTTTACTAGTGAATTGTACCAATAACTGATTATAGCATGCAGTTATACAGTATATATTGCTACATCAAATAACAATATGACTTTTTCAAAACTAAAACTAACCAGAAATTACAGGGTCTCAAGAACGAAAGAGTGCGAGAAAAAATTGAATTAACACCTAGGACTGTAACATTATCATTAGACTAAAATAAAGGAAACAAGTAAAAGTAAAATAATTCTGATTGGAAGTGATTATTGGAACAAGGCGATATTAAAGGCATATAAACACAGATGAAAAGGTAATTCTTAAATAGGGAGAAGTTATAGAGTTGAAAATTTACACAAGATGCAGAAAGTTCTTCCTAAAACTTTGTCGGAGGCACGACTCTTAGTGGAAACGAATATTAGACTTTGGTACACCAAATAGAATAACAATTGATGCATGGTAAATGTGCTAGTACAGAAGAATGTTGAAGGTAATATACGAAAGAAATGTGTAAAAAATTGCACTTACTTGTGTCTTTTTTTCGGGGTTTGCGCTGCATTTTTTTTGTTGTTATCGCCAATGTTTCGGCACCAACCTGGAGCCTTAGTCAGGACTTCTATCTACCTAGCCGGCAATTTTTTACCAATAATTACAACTGCGAAAAGTGTGAAATTTTATGTTACGAAATAGATGTGTTTGTAAATAAAAATAAATAAAAAAATGAAGGCTCTTGTGGTCGTAATGAGTTAGTGACAGGATTTTTATTGGCTGCAAATTACGCTCCTATCGTAGCAGCCTTAACATAATCTGGTAATCCTACCGGGTATAGGGGACCTAGAGTTTAATGTGGAATCCGAACCACGGAAGCGTTCTGGCGTACTTCACATTACACAGCAAGCTGTGCCAGAGGTGAAGGTAGGTTCGAAAATCCCCGCCGAGACAGGGATGCGAACTGGGGACCTTCTGATAGCCAGTCAGACGCCTTAACCACCGAGCCACCAGACCGCTCTCTTTATGGAAGAACTAACTATTACCTGCGAATTCGTACACATGGACTTGGATTTTTATTGCTAGAATTGGATAAAACCCACATATATGCTAAATAATAAGTTATATCTGGGCCTGAAATTTATGAACAGATAACACAAAAGCTGCTAGAAAAACAAAGGCTTAGTGACCGATATAACACTGCAGAGACTTACAACTGCTACTCATCTGTCACTGTGCCGTTAGTTTTCAAAATTTCATGACGAAATATGTATCCTAGATCCTACCTAATGATACATAGTATTTCCTTGTCATACTTCATCAAGACGCGTTTAGGTCGTAAAAACATAACAAACAGATATAGAGAGCTACTTTCGCATTAATGATATTAGTGTAGCTGTAAAATTGATTTAATATTCCTGTCACTCCTTTTGGAGGATACAACCAATCCTCGTATTGTGAATTGAGTTGGGTTTACAGGGAAACAAATATTAGAGCGATCGTTTTGGAATTTATGGCTTTCGTAAAAAAAAATTAAAATAGGAATCGACTTCCTTATTAGACAAATTTTTTGACAAAAAATCGGATAAGGTCCTCCATTGCGTACAAAATTTGGTGAATCGGATGATAATTTTGTCCTGAAAATATATATATTTTTTGTAAGTTAAACATATAACTTTTTTTGCGGAGTGACATTTTTGGCGCATTAAATTTAATAGACAAAGGGGTAATGAGTGGTGGGCGCTGGAGAATAACTGGTACTTGAAGATTTTTATTAGGATGCTTCTAACAGATTTAAGTAAATCACCAACAGGACCATATTAGCGTTCCATTGGTGCAAAACTTGGTCGACGTGCTGGTTTTTCTTGGCCGTCGGCTTCTAGTAAGCTGTGGTCCATTCGCTACCTGCCGGCTCAGCGCTCCTTTTTGCTCCTGCTGCCTTGTCGGCATCTCACATAATCAGCCTCCCCACTCTCCGTGTCTTGTTGTTGTCTAGCTGTTCTTCTCGCGCTCTATTACCTCCGGTAACGTAACAGTGGGTGCCAGGCACGCGAGGAATGCTGGCAAAACAAGACCTCACTAGTCCGCTCATATCAGATAGCAGGCAGAGGCCCTCTCTGAATGAGAACGACACTGTCCTCAGATTCCAGAGGGTCAACCGTACAAGTGTAAAAATTCCACTTGGCCTACAAATACAGCCAGAGTTAATGCGACAAATAAGAGCGGAATGAGAATACTAAAAGAAAGGGCAAAAATAGAATAACCAGAAAAAATTCGGACAGGATTGTCTTAACCCAGCGTGGTGGGTGAAAGGTTAACGTTCTGGCCTCGCATTCGGGAGGACGCGGGTTAGAATCCCCGTCCGGTCATCCAGATTTGGGTTTTCCATGGTTTCCCCAAATCACTCCAGGAGAATGCCGGGATGCTTCCTTCAAAAGGCCATGGCAGAATTCATTCCCGTTCCTTGCCCCAATCCCATCCCGCCTCTGGTGACTTTGCCGTCGACGAGGCGTAAAACCCAAGCAAAAAAAAAATTCTTAACATAACTGACCGTGGTTTCTCCTGAGTGGAATGCAACATTCGTTCATTATCGCGCCTGTAAAATCAATTGGGTATGGGGAGTTAATCGCGACCAAATAAATGACAGTTTCTGTCGAAGTACTTTCTAATTTAAAAGCTCATATAAAAATAGACTTAAGGAGTGTACGTCTTTCCATTAATCATGGTCTCCAAATCTGTATCTCAAACGCTCGAAAAGCTTGGCACAAATCCAAATACCAACATGAAGTATTGCTTCGATACAGTCTATGTAAACATGCTCCCAATTCACACGTCATCGGACTAGCCTGGATCAAGTATTGATATAGATTTCGTTTTGTATTATTCCCGGTATTTTTGCTAAATACCCTAAACGAGTATGTTCAATGTTAAACATTACCGCATAAATTTTAAACATGTCATAAGCATTGACAGTACTGCAGAAAATATTAAACAAAAACACTACATTGGTGTTTTCATTCCTTAATAGCTGAAATAGTCTTTTAATTGTCTTCGACCTCGAAAATGTTGCTCTTAGCATTTTTGTATGGTTAGAGACAACAGTAAAAATATTTTATTCATAATTTTTGTGTCGCTAATTCAAAATCATGATTATATCGTCACTGAGAAGTTCAAACTTCAAACCCACAAACCCTTTTCTGATAGGACTGGAGGACTCATCGACAACTTTTCATTAGAAGTCATTGTAGCTGAAAAGGAGAAAATCAACAATGTTTTTTATTAATAAATAATTCCTGTATTTCTCTGAAACAAATTTGGGAAGTCAAGGAAGTCTGCTGTCATATTTGCCACATATCGCCTCCTACAGAGCGGGCAAATCTCCAACCTACACGTTCTATGCCTTGTCGCCCAGTCGTCGTTTCACCGTTCTTCAATCACTTTGGATAGGTGCTCACTACAGTAGGCACGCGAACAGCCGACCAGCCTCATCGTTTCCGAGATGCTCGTTCCCAGATGCCGCGCCCACAAACCACCGGCCCGTAATTTAAGGGAAATGTATGACCTGTGCGTAGACATCTGGTGCCAGACAATTCCGGAGACCTAACAAGCACTTTTCTGATCCATGTCACCCCGAATCGCTGATGTACTGCTCTCCAAAGATGAACCAACACACTATTAAGCAGGTAGTCATAATGTTTTGGCCGATCAGTGTATACAACAGTTTTCCATCAGCATCACGTGGATACTTGTTGCTAAAAATCATAATTCACGAAATAAATTTTCTTAGCTTATAATTTTATCTGTGCTTATTTCATGACAGTGCCCACTGGTTGCCTTATTCTCAAACACTTCTGGAAGGATTTTGTTTCAAAGGAGTAACGTCTGCAATTTGAGAACAAAGATAACTGCACAGTATGCAATGATCCTACCCAGGGGCTCGCCTTGAGAAGACCTTAACTTATTCGTCGCCTCGTAGATTTCAGCTTGCTTTTGAAGCCTACCGCTGATGTCTTGCACATTAAGCTATAGTTGGGATCGCCACTGGTACGGCCAGTGCAACGAGTCGTGTTTAAATGGGTGAGCTGGAATGGGTTTTCAGACACCTCTCTTGATTTATGTAAATGTGAGTGTCGGCACGAGAGCAGATTGAGAGAGACACTTATGACTGTGGCCCTGCTGGGCCGCTGCTCCGCGGTGACAATGGCGAGAGTGCGGACCGCAAAGTGTTTCACGGGCCGCCGCGTGCTCAGCAGCACAGAAAACGAACCGTCCGCCCGCCCCATTGTACCGGCTCGTGCTGCAGCTGTGTCCGTCAACACAGGAGATCACGCGCCCGGAATGATCACTCCGGCCAGCTACCGGACTGAGGCTTCATTGCCAACGGTTTCAGCCGAGCTTGTCTTCCAGGCGAATTCCGTTATCTACGAAATAAGGTAACTGCCAATGGAGTATTAGGACAAAGTCAAGGAATACGTTTATAGTTCTACCAGCTGGTCGAGGACATTCTTTGGAACACAGCAAAGAGTGACTTGTTGCATCATCAGGTCATTATCACTATCTTTTAGCATGCAAGTACTGGCTCTTCCTCTTCCAGAGGCTTGAGCTTATTTTGAAAGCATATTTATTACTCAAACTACCGGCTTGCTAGGCCTGTCATAGTCTTGTGGGCCAGCGGATGTGTTGCCATCTGTCTGCGAAACGCCTAACTGTATTCTGTGTATGATAAGTGTAATTTTTTTATGTAATGTGTAATTTATGAGGTGGAGATTGAGGACCGTCCCAGAATTCGTCTTGATGATTGCGGAAAACTGCCTAAAACCTCAATCAGAATGGCCGGTAGGAGGGGGCGAAGGCGTGAACCTCGTAATAATGCTTCTGGTTCTGTCTCGGGAAACCACTTGTAATATTTCTACTCGTTCCCGTCCTCGTTACGGGAGCCTCATGTAATAATTCCTGCTGCATCTTGCTGTTTGACACAAAGTCACATGTAGGTTTACCCGATATACAGGGTGTTACAAAAAGGTACGGCCAAACTTTCAGGAAACATTCCTCACACACAAACAAAGAAAATATGTTACGTGGACATGTGTCCAGAAACGCTTACTTTCCATGTTAGAGCTCATTTTATTACTTCTCTTCAAATCACATTAAACATGGAAGGGAAACACACAGCAACAGAACGTACCAGCGTGACTTCAAACCCTTTGTTACAGGAAATGTTCAAAATGTCCTCCGTTAGCGAGGATACATGCATCCACCCTCCGTCGCATGGAATCCCTGATGCGCTGATGCAGCCCTGGAGAATGGCGTATTGTATCACTGCCGTCCACAATACGAGCACGAAGAGTCTCTACATTTGGTACCGGGGTGGAAGAACATGGGGCCCAATCAAAACATCACCAACAATTCCTGCCCACACGTTCACAGAAAATCTGTGAATCGAGGAAGTACAGTACATACTAACGAAACTAAAATGAGCTCTAACATGGAAAGTAAGCGTTTCCGGACACATGTCCACATAACATATTTTCTTTGTTTGTGTGTGAGGAATGTTTCCTGAAAGTTTGGCCGTACCTTTTTGTAACACCCTGTACATGCTTCCTCTCCTTACACTGTCAGATTCTTCGTGTTTTTTTTTTAATTAATAAGATAATTAAGTAGTCCACAAGGTATTTCAGTTGAAACTTTCTTTTATCTTCAAAACAACATCAACGATATTGTTGACATGCATAGATACCATCCAGAGATACTACTAACATAGTCCTTGGCAGTTTCAAAGTGAATCTGTATAAACTAACTAACTGCCCTTCTGCTGATTTCTTACATAGGCTCTATCGAAATTTACCGAACACTTCAAAAGCTTCCGCGAGATATTTCTCGAACATTAACAATTAAACATATTAAAAACAATCAGAATTAATACATAATCACTTAGCATCATTACAAAATGGTCAGAAATTGAAATTAAAGATATTTAAACACAAAATTATTTACAGAATCATTTTTAAACTGTAGAAAATTGTCCTGTACACATCGTAACTTGCATTAATACTTGGAATTACACACATTTAACCAATTCTATTCTGTTATTAAACATATTAAATGGCCTTTTAAATAATTTCATAAAATAAAATCTATTTACATTGAGTTACAGGAATTTCAAAACAATCATACCAGATCATATTCAGCTCACCACAAATACTTCATTAAATTCAGTTCTATTTAAAGTTCAGGTATGAGGGCTGTTACAACACCCTCTGCAATTTCAAAGAATTCGAAATGAGGATTGAAAACCTAGAATAAGGATCCCATCCGACTCTCAACAGTAAAAAAACGCTACCTCATTCATATCTTATTAAACATATATTCACGGTTTACTTCTCACATAACTCTACACTGTTCACACAATCGCTTTTTACTCCCTACTCTTACCCATTTCTCTAAATGTACTTTTTTATTTCACTTTACAAATTGTACTGTACTCTATAACCCTAGCCACACAACAAAAACAAGCCTCAGCCCGCCATTTTTACATCTCGCGAACTGAACCAAAGATTATTCTCTGTATGACTGATTGACTTTCCAAAGATACTTACACTACTCTCTGGTGAACACCCCCAATGTACCAACTTAAATTATTTTTCTCTATTATACAAAACAACTCGTCTATTCTTAATAAATTTGAAAGAACTTATCAATCAGCTCTTCTGACATTTTAAGGGGGCAGCAATCTGAGGAGACTATAAAAACTACCCTTGCCCGACTCAAGCCCCCCCCCCTCCCCTCAAACCAAAGTTCACTCAAGCCCCCCCCAAACGAAAATCCGCTCAAGTCCCACCCATACCCGAAATCCTAGATCCGCCCGTGATACCAATACATTATATACAAAAAAAAAAAAAAAAAAAAAAAAAAAAAAAAAAAAAAAAAAAAAAAATGTTAAGTGGGAAGGAACTGTGTTGCCTTGCTACCTGGCTCCCCTAGTACCTCCCAGATCTAGTGCGATGGCGCGCAGCAACACTGGTGGGTTGATCCATCAGGTATAATATCAAAACAAACTGACACATGACGATGAAAGATGGAGATATTTTAGACAGAGCCTGGTGGTTGATCGGTGACTCAGCCCTTGCACTGAGGAGGAGGCGGGTTCGATTATCCCTCCAGCCATACAGATTTCCGTTTTCCATGGTGTCCCGAAATCGCTCCAAACGAATGTCGGAATGTTCCTTCAAAAATTCATTGCCGGATTCTTTGGCGTTTCTTGTCTCCCAGCCTCTTTCGGTTCTAATGACCGAACCGTAAAGCCCGAATCAAAAAAGGATACATAATTAAGAGGACTACAGTTAGCGGTGATCAGATTCCGGAGAGACATTCTCGTACGATGTTGTGAGGGCAGAACGCAATCAGTAACAGATGTGATAAAAGAGCTGGAATGGGACTCATTGGAAGACAGAAAGAGGATGAAGAGGGTCATGGGAGTGTACAAGGGCGTATATTGGTGATGAGGCATGGAAAGATATTGGTGTAAGAATTGAAAGTAATACATGGACGGGAAAAGATGACCATGACCACAAGCTGGCATTCGATTTCAGGCATAAGGGTGTAGGAAGATTATCTTTTTTAGGTATGGGTGTCAGGGTTTCGAATAAGTTACTAAGCGAAATGATGAATAATTTTCTAAAACATTGAAAGAATTTAAAGTTAAAATTTGTAAATGGTTAATGTAGGTTGATGCAGAAAAGGGGGAAAATGGGTGTTTAGGGAAATTGCCACCGGAGCATGCGCTTCATTGCAATTTAATTTGATTTGAATTAATTTAATTTAAGACAAGCCTAAGAATGAAAAAGAAGAAAGATGAAAAAATTTAGATGAACTGAAGCACGAAAGACTCGCAATGGATACCAGTAGTAAGGAAAAATAATGAGACTATTGCTAAGTAGACAGATGCACCACTCATAGAAAATACAGTAGAAGTGAATTACCACAGGTGGTTGATGAACATTCTAGAAGATATCGACGAACACAGGAAACGTCAAAAAATGATTAAAATTTATTTTGTTAGGTGGTTGTGATAAAAGTAGAGAACATTGAAATTAAAGAAAAGAGGGATTTAAAACCTGTTGTTTATCACTCTATGCTTGAATCAAAGAATCAAGAGATTTTTAAGTAAATTTAAGTTTTAAGGAGGATATATCGCATAGTGCTCTCCGATAGTATATCCGTTGCTGTCTGTAAGATTAAAGGGAAAGAAAAATTACCGAACAACACAAACAAAATATTCTGGTAGGATTTCGTGCCGAGTGCAAATAAGGTGAAATTAAGACCCCAAAAGTTTAGCGGAAATGAGAAAATAAAGGCTATGACAAATGTTAAAATTGGAACAGTTGCAGCAGACAGGGCCGGCGGATAATGTGGGTATGGTGGGTAGCAGTACCCACCCGGGAAATTCCGGGTGGGTATTTCACCCACCCGGAATTTGAGAGTTCATAGGCGAAATAATTGAAAGAAAGAAAGAAATAAAGAGCAGAGCAGCTAAGCATGTTAGTTTCATTCTTCAAAATGCGTATATAATAGCCTGTGTGCCCACAGCACCATTAGCGACGCGCTAAATCCCTTTGATGTTTCAATAGAAACCGCCACCCAGATGTCGCCTACTGAGCAAACATCTTGTGAGTGAACGCAAGAAAATAGTGTACGTCCTAATCAGTCGTGTGTGAAAGCTGCATTAGTGTATTTTGAAGGCGTTTCGGCTAATTCTAAATAAAAAATTATCAATAAAAAAAATCAAATGGATAAATTCGTAGTGAAGCTGAACAGGAGAAACGAATTGAGTCTAGATAATGCTAGAAGCAGAAAGTGGAGGATAAATTTGCATCGCCCTTAGACGAATGATCCACTGGAACCTTGTTCAGTCAGCTGACAGTCAAAATCGTGAAAGTAAGAAAAGTAAAATTCTTGTTCTTCACTCTATACATAAATACGTGCGCATGTAATGAATGTTCACGTGTATGTACTAGAGATGTAACGGAAGCGACGTTATAGAAACTGAAACAGAAGCCTAAGTTGTATGAAAATATGATTTAGTGTCTAGTTACTTCTATTTAATAAAAATGACAAGTGGAATAATGTTTATTTTAATAATCAAATCAAACAGTAACTGGCTTTGAAGTAGTTGTTTTTCTAATTACTATAATTAATATTCGAAAGCTTAAAGTGGCAAGTTATTTTTAAAAACAAACGCTTAGCAGCCTTTTCTCATTTTTAATTTTTTTCCTTCCCCATCGGATTTCTGGCTCTTTCCCAAGATGAAAATGGGCCTCAAAGGTAACCGTTTTGCCAACGTAGAAGACATCTAAACCAAAGCGACAGCAGAACTTTGGAAGATACCAAAACAGGATTTTCATCGATGTTTCCAGCAATGGCAGGAGCGGTTGAGTAAGTGTGTGTGTTCAGAAGGAGCCTTCTTTGAAGGAGATTAGGTAAATGCGTACTTATCTCTTGTTAATAAAGAGTTTCAATGAAATTCCAGGAAGTTTTGACTGCCCCTCGTATGAATTCATTTTTTCCCCTAGAAACTACTTCGAGTAGTTCTCCAGTACCATTTATTTTTAAAAACTGGGCGAAAGACAATCCATGGCCTCAACTCAATAAGCCTTATTTGTTTTGGCCACTAACATTTTCGCCAAGCACAAGTGAGAACTCTCAAAACTCAGCTGTCAGCGCTACGATGGGGCTTCTAACGTTTCTGCAAAAATAACGGGATTACAGTCATGAAAACGCAAAGAAGAGCCTCGAGCATTATTTGTGCACTGTAATGCTCATAACCTCAATCTTGTAGTAAATTATTGGTACAGTAAAAGATTTGATAAACGTCGTGCGAGATTCGCCGAAACGGCTTGGGCAGTTTAAGAAACTACAAAAAAAAAAAAAAAAAAAAGATGATTTGCCTTCTCTTGCAGCCTATTGTCCGACAAGGTATTTATAAAAAATTATAAGTTTAAATCAATTTTTTTGGTTTTGTATGTATAAACATATTTATTCTTCAATTTTTGTACGAACATTCTGTAACCAGAAAAGTAGACAACGCTGTCGCTGCTAAAGCTTCTGGATTTTACTCCGACATGGAATCATTTGCGTGTGTTTTATATTTAACAATGATGATAGAAATTTTTGATCGCGTCGAAATTTTCAATGCAGATCTACAGAAATCAAATCTGTTATTGAATCGTATGCGAAGATAGAAGCAATCACTGATGATTTGTACTGTGCTTGAGAGTCAAAATTCGAAGAAATTTTGAGGAAAAGTGTGCAGTCAGGTACTTACTTTGAAACCAGCGAACCTCAAATCCCACGTCAACGCAAAATTTCGATCAAGGTAAGAATGAAAATCTCCGATTCGAAACACCTCAAGATTTTCTCCGCAAATCTTATTTTTATGATCAGTTAAAGAGTCGATTCGACAACGTTTCCACCCACTTCTTCAAATCGTTAAAACGATTCGCTTTGAGACAGCCCACAAATGTAGCAAAAATTATAAATTTCTACAATCATGATTTTAACCAAGAAAGATTGCTCAGTGATAGAGACATGTTTTTACAACTTTTGAAAAGGCAAGATGAGGAGGCAAAAAATTTAAGAGTAGTTGTAGATTTTTTTACAGAAGTACAAATGGACTAGAGGACTCATACCAGAGTTTGTACGCTTCGTCCGACTACTCATCACAATTCCTGGGTCGTCCTGTTCAAATGAACGAAGTTTTTCGGCCTTACGCAGACTCAAGAGTTACATAAGATCGACAATGTTGCAAGATCTATTAAAAAACATTGCTATTTTACATATATGTAGCAACCTTACTGAAGAACTTGATTTGGAAAAATTATTGAATCGTTTCATTTCCAAAGAAGCAAAGCGCATTACATTTTGTTTTTACTTAGGGCCTTACACCTCGTCGACGGCTAAGGTCATTCGAGGCTGGATGGGGCTGGGGACAAGGAACGGGAAGGAATACGGCCATGGCCTTTTTTTTTTTTTTTTTTTTTTTTTTTTTTTTTTTGAGGGAAGCATCCCGGCATTCGGCTGGAGTGATTTGGGGAAACCCATGGAAAACCCAAATCTGGATGCCCGGACGGGGATTCGAACCCGCGTCCTCTCGAATGCGAGAAGCGCATTACAATTTTTGCATTGCGCAATTGATACTGATTAATAGTAAATTTTTAAAAATAACAATGTTTCGTACATAGCTAAAATATAATTAATAAATATATTAATGAATAAATTATATGATGAATTTTTAAATTCATTTTCTAGTTTTTCTCCTATAAATTACCCTTAAGAATTTGATTCCATAGTTATCACTATTATTATTTTAAGTAAGATTTTTCAGGGAACTACCCCCCTCCCCCCCCCTCTTTTCGTGCCTGACTACCCACCCGGGCCTAACACGAAACGCCGGCCCTGGCAGCAGAAATAGTACGGCAATGTTACCATTTATGATGTTAAATCACTAGCAAGGATGTTGTCAAAGGCAGAAACGAGACTTTTTCGTTTGGAGAAACTAATGACGTCTTCTATGCACTCAGAAATTTATATAATTAAAAATTGACAAATGAATAATCTTAAAGGAGAAAATCATGTATCATGACGGTGGAGAAGACTGTTGAAAAATTATTTACAAAATGCATGCGATGTGAAAATGATTGACGAAAAATGAATTTTAAGGTAGATTTTTACAAAAATAGAAGACAGAATGGCAAATGAGGTATTGAGATATGTGTTGTAAGGTAGATAGTATTAAATGTGTTGCCAGTTTGGTTTTATTCACTTTTAATAAAATCATTAAATCTGCCATTGTGAAAGCTGATTTAACATATTAGCAGTCCTGCATATTTTTGGTTTTTAGATTGCCTTCAGTCAAGGTGACTTTTGTGAGCAGAGAGAGGAAAGAGTTCACACCTCAAGTGTTCTCATAAAAATCAACCTCTAAGTTCTAAAATTTTCTGTTCTTTTATATGATGGTAACCAAACAACAATATTCTATTACCGCCGTAGTTTCGCGGTTAGAGTTGGCTGATAAGTGGGTGACCAGAGTATACTCTCCATAAAGAATAATCTTTTTTTTTAAAATATTTTTCGCGATACGATATTTCTTTTTGGTTTTGTTTGTTTGTTTGTTTGTAGAAGCAGTCGTTAGCATAATATTTGTAGTTTAACTACTAATATTTTATGTCAGCAAATATATATACTGATGTAATTTTTCCTTGTTTTTTCCAAAAGTAACTAGGTATTTTTTTTCTTAGAAAATGGTAAGACTACATAGTTTCAAAACTACAAGTTCTTATCCCATTCGTACTGATATACTTCAGGTTTTTTTTTTGGGGGGGGGATAGGTGCAGGAGGTACCCTTATTTTATTTCATTTTCTTGGAGTGGGACTTAGCATAGTCCTTCCATTTTATTTGGAGTGGAAGATAGCATAATTTTTATTTGGAGTGCGAATTAGCCTATTTTTTGGAATGTGAAGTATCCTAATTTGTACTTGGAATGGTAAGTATTCAATGCTTTAGTGGGACGTAACCTACTTTTTAGAAGTAGCTTAATTTTTATTTGGAGCTGGAGGTAGCTTGTTTTTTAGTGGGAGGTATCCTAATTTTTATTTGAAGAGGGAAGAAGCATATTTTTTTAGTGGGAGGTAGCCTAATTTCATTTTCTTGACTGGGAGGTACCCTAATTTTTGTTTTTGTTATTCGTATAAGGATATACATAATGCTATGAAATTTCATTACAATCAGTTAAAAATTGGTGCGTTACTCCCTGGGCATTGGGCAATCTGAATTGTTGTGCAGCAGATATTGGTAAGTGGCACGAGAGCGTATTGCTGCCCGAGCGGTAGAACCTTTTTTTCCCGAGGAACCATTTTTTAAAATGATTCTCTATTAAGCAATAGCACACCAAAATCATGGCCACCGCGTTTTCATCCAATCGCCTGGAAGATAGATAAGCTTGTTCTGGCTGGACTATAGAATAATATTAATTTGTTTTCTAAGAAAAGGTTATTAATTCTTTATTCGTTCGAGACTTTTATAATAAAAAGCATTACCGAATAGTCTCTATAAAAAACTTGACATTTTTCTTGTAACGAATTGTTAATCTTAATGCCTGGTGTCCAAACAAGCAAATAAGTTGGAAACAATTTTGGGGGGGGGGGTGTTAAGTGGCTCCTCAGTACGACTTCTGAGTAAGGATAAAAGGGCATAGTTTCTAATTACTTGGTTCGCACTCCAGTTAATAAAATGCACATTATTACGAAACTTAGCTCAGACTGAAATACACTCACTTCTCTCCTCCACCATAAATCGTTTTTAATAATCTTACATACTAATAAGATTTTAAACACTCTTAAAATTATAATCACAGGAAATTTCAGCGTCGCTATAAAAGCAGCAAGTTTTCACTATTCAACGTGTAAAGAGAAGGACATCTAAGGAAAATTTCAAAACTGATTAAATTTTATTAGCATTGATTAATTCTAAATGTAATGAATGGTAAAAAATCATAAAAATCTTCTATTTGAAGTTTTGAAAAGTGTAAATCACGCTAATTACTTAAGTCTGCAGCGGAGTTTAGAACTGTCTTCGAATCTTGATCAAAATTCCTCACCTCTACCACTCACTAATAAGAAATACCAATATTTTTAATGTCATGAATAATAAATAAGTAAAAAATAAATAAAAAATAAATAAATAAGAAACTAACTGAATCTGTTTTGTTTACCAGAAGTAATTGACAACATAAGAACGAAAAAGTCGTTTCGCAGAAAATCATGCAGAAGATAAAGGGAAAAAGGTCTACCCTCATAACGTATGAAACGCAAAACATACGATTTATGTCTGATTAAATTTCCGGGCTAGAGCCTACGGTGTTGAGTGTGTGATAGACGGTCTTGTGTTCTCTCATCCTTTACTGACGAAGAAACTATCCTAAATATTTCTAAAATATCTTTGAACTACTCTAATTGATAGCGACGTGACGGTATCTTGGAGGCCGGATTTTCAGCAGAGAGAATCAAATCAACAATGATCTGTAACAAAAAAAAACTATTATGCCATTCACCCGATTCATTTTGAAAATTATAGGTCCTAAATCTTAAATTATTTTGTGAAATTTTTAACTGCTTTTTATGCTTATGGCTTTACGCCTCGTCGACGTCGAGGTCATTAGAGGAGGGATGGGAATGGTCACAAGGAACGGGAAGGAATTCTACCACTACCTTGCTCCAGTAGTAATTTCCAAATACATCTAATTTCTCATTTCAGGACTTATTTTTAATTTAAAATTAATTGAATGCGATTTCACATCCTACTTTTTGTTTCAGTGTTACAGATGAACTTTTCATCTTTTCCATTCGTAATTTATTCCAGCCTGTGACTCCTTTTGTTACGAACTCGTAAAAAAGAAAATTGTCCCATTGCCTGACTCCTGAAATCGTAACAATGTTTTCCCTTACTCGTACGACTCTTAATTCTTCGTTTAGTATCCATCCAGGCAGCATTGCCAACAATATACTTTATACCCATCAAAATTCACTTCACTTGCCTCCAATCCTTCAAGGTTTTCCAACCCAACTCGTTTATGATATGAGCTACCGATTGTATTCAGTGGTAATTTCCACATACAAATGTATCTACCGTTGTTTTGAAACCTCGTACGAGATTCTAAAGTTCCATCCTACGAATTTGCGGTGAGAACCCCAAGATACTTAACTGGTATACCAGTCGTGAAATTAAGTTCGTGAACTTGAAGACCAGAAAAATATTTCCAAGCTTCCTATCGAGAATTGGTGCACTAGGCACTTTAGCTGGATTAAGGTTCCAATGAAAGTTACTATATTTAGAAACAAAAACAACAATATTGAGAAATAACAGAACAGAAAGAAAAAGGAAGATAAAGGAAAAGAAAAATGTACCAGTCAGCACCAATCAGTTCATCTTGTAGACGACCAGAAGCCAGTAAAGGCCCGTTCCCACGATCCCTTGTAACGAAGGCGAGACGGGACGGGACGAATACTCAACCACACGCCATGGGAAGACGCGGAGACGAGACGCAGCTACCCACTCTGAGTCGGTAAACATCACAGGCGTGTGTAGCGGTGCACTGTTGCCATCGGTTTGCACCAGCGGTGCGCACCCCTTCTGTTGCTGTAAAGTGCTCTGTGCCAAACGATACTAAGCAACGTGGTGCGGATGTGGCGGCAAGGTAAGCTAGGACTAACCTGCGGCCCGCGGTCGTCCCTACACTTCGGCTAATGAGGTCCCGTCTCGTCTCGTACAAGGGATCGTGGGAACGCGCCTGAAGTTGGACAGCGTTGTCACTGGAACTAAGGAGGTCTAGATTTCTGGGAACTGCGAGCAGTTGTACAGATGCTGGATAGTCTGTTCTGCCACCGATACTAAAATTAGATAAGTAACAATTTGTATAGACGTAACTCATCGAACTTAATTATCAGACAATGTTAGTTAGATTTTTACCATAATGACGTAAGATCAGTAATCATGCATAACAACAGACGTCTCTTTGGCATGAAAGACGCCACTTGCGATCGGGACAGGGCTGTTGTGGTGCCATATAACATAGGTGTTATGAAAGTGTTGGAGTAAATTTTGTTTTCGGTGTGTATACCTGGACGGTGGACGTGGAACGCGAAACCCGCAAACATCGCGGTCCTCCCGAAAGCGATACCGACACAAAGGAAGGATTCCGCAGGGCGCCCAACTAATCTGCTCATTGCGCCTCACCGCTAAGAATGGAGGCCTCTCGCCTTCCACTTGAGCGCACTCAAAGGACAAATCCGAGCGGGGAGAACACGCTAAGTGCCCTCAACGGGCGGCTTACACAAACACCGGCCTGTTGAGAGCCGCCTCAAGTGTCCTGAATCAAGTCGCTCTGCATTGCGCAGGTAGCGGCTCCACAAGCAAAACCAACCGGACGCACCGCGTTGATACTGACATTAGTAACGTGCCCATTCATCAAGACAGAAACTAATTGGGTTTTCCCCCCTGCTTTATCTATAACCACTGTTAGAACTACACTACTTTGATTCCACACCAAGAGACATACTGCTTTTAGTGGACTAAAAGAAGTCGTAAAACCTAAAGAAATTCTTCACTATCAAAGCAAGTTTCCCCCAAAATTGTTGAACAGAAAGAGAGGAAATTAGAAATCTCGTGGGGACATAACAGATGAAGGAATATGATTCTTCTTCTTAAGTCACTTTCTCCTATTGGAGGTTAGCGGTCCACATATCTAGCTGTGAGCGTGAAACTGCAGCATGGAAAGCCTCTTCGGACGTGCAATTGAACCATCTCCGAATGTCCTTCACCTCCCAACAGATCTTTTCCCTTGTATTTTCCCTTCATTGATGAGTGCAGTAGCTGGTACCTCTCGCCTCTCATAATGTGTCCTAGATATTGCGTTTTCCTTTGCATTATAGCGAGCAGCAGTTCTTTTTGTTTCCCCAATCAATGAAGTACTTCTTCGTTTGAGACTTTCAGCACCCAAGATATGCGTTAGAGACGACGATACAAATACATTTCAAAAGATTCAATCGTTTTCTCTAGATTTTTGTCTAAGGTCCAGATTTCACACCCATAAAGAAAAATATTAATATAAAACAAATCTGTCACAAATTTTTGGCTGTATTTTTCATTGAAATACACCCAAAATAAAGACTTTTTACTGTCATCATCATTTTGAGCAGCTTCCAACCTCTGGCCGGATATGCTTGGAACAAAAACCTCTCCATTCATTCTTTCCATACGCCATGTCTCTTTTTACACGCTTTATATTAGCTTGACTTGTATGTATGTATGTATGTATGTATGTATGTATGTATGTATGAATGTAACGGAATTTTACAACTCCATTTTGACCCACTTCCCGATGTCCGAGCTGTTTGAAATTTGGCACACATATTAAGAACCGGTGACAATACAATAATTTCATAGCTATATCCTGCTATGCTCATTAGTTTGACAGTAACAACAGAAAAATGGTTGAATGTCGTGGAATTTTGCAATTTAATTTTAACCCAATTCCAGATGTCCGAGTTGTTTGAAATTTTGCTCATGTATAGATAACTGATTACAATACAATAATTTCATAGCGATGTCTTGATATTCTGATTACGTTGACAGTAAAAACATAAAAATTTTGCACACGTTTTAAGAACCGTTGACAATACAGTAGTCTCTTAGCAACGTCCTGCTATTCTCGTTAACCTGACGGTAACACTAGAAAAATGGTTGCCATGTAATGGAATCTTTCATTTCAGTGTTTACCCGCTTCCTGACGTCCGAATCGTTTTAAATTTTGCACACTTATTAAGAACCAATAAAAATTCAATAATTTCACTCTCACCACGTTGTCAGTGTATCCTATACTTGATGGGATTACTGAGTTAGGCAAATGCAGCCGCGACATTAGTGCACAGGTGCGATTCGAGAAATCTTCGTCATTTGGCGGCCACACCCTTCGGAGATTTCCCACCCAATATAGCATCATCATCATCATCATCGTTCTCCAGTTTCCCGGGTGTGATTTACGAGCCTTGGTTGCTGTAGACGATCGTCTTCTGCTGTCTCCTTTCCAGAAAGGTTTCTCTGTCTGAAGTCGCTTAACGTGATGTTGAATAGTAAGTATTCGAAATATTACTTAGTACTATTATAGAAAAGTAGCCTTCCTCGTTTACCGTGCTATTGGATCTCTTGTTGAATTGACCATTTAATTATATTTTACTCGTGGGAATATTAATTAATAATGAATCTACAACTAAAAGAAAAAGAGAGATTGGCGAAGAAAAGCCAACAGAAAGAAACATACTTTTTAAACTATTTGAACTAAAAAGTTAAAAATAAAATTGTAGTTTAAAAAACTAAAATCACGCTTTCGTAGTAATGTGAACTAAAAGGTTAAAAATAATATTTAAATATAGACATTTTGTTAAACAGTGATAGGTCGTCCCACAATTCAGGATCAATTAATTTTTTTGAATAAGCTTAAAGTATAAAGTCACTGATTACAAAATTAACTTTAATGTTAAAAAAGCGTGGGGTGCGCTCTACATAACTTTTGACAATGACTCTGTCTTTACAAACAGCCAACGACAAAAAATATAAGACACCTGAAATAGCACCCCATGCTTTTTTACATTAAAGTTAATTTTGTAATCAGTGACTTTATACTTTAAGCTTATTCAAAAAAATTAATTGATCCTGAATTGTGGGACGACCTATCACTGTTAAACAAAATGTCTATATTTAAATATTATTTTTAACCTTTTAGTTCACATTACTACGAAAGCGTGATTTTAGTTTTTTAAACTACAATTTTATTCTACTGTCAGCCAATTTCCTCGTCTTTCCACAAAACACTGTTTAGCAGTTTTCAACCGTCTGTCCCTCGGTTTTCCTCTGCAACTCTTCCCTCTCATCTCCGTGCCCAAGATCTCTTTAAATGATCATACCACTGTAACGCTGATTCCTCTACTCTCTATTGTAAAGGTTCCTCATCGATTACCTCCCTGATTTTCTCATTCCTCATTCTGTCCCTTCTCGTTACTCCTATTCTAGTCTGAAACTTCATTTCCGTACTGTCCTTTTGGTACCACCTAGCGTGGTGGTGTAATGGTTAGCGTTCTGGCCTCGCATTCGGGAGGACGGTGGTTCGAATCCCCGTCCGGGCATCCAGATTTGGGTTTTCCGTGGTTTCTCCAAGTCACTCCAGGTGAATGCCGGGATGCTTCCTTCAAAAGGCCACGGCCGAATTCCTTCCCATTCCTTGCCCCCCATCCTTTCCCGTCTCTAAAGACCTCGCTGTTAGAGAGACGTTAAGCAGATAAAAAAACCAACCTTTTGGTCCCTCTCCTGCATCGTTCATGTTTCCGATCCAGATGTCAAAATTGTCATAAAAAAGATCTTATAGATTATACATACTAAGCCGTTTATTCAGACGTATTCCATTGTTAGCAACTGCTCATGGTGAGTGGTAATGTTCGAGCCCGACATTCGGGAGGAAATCCGATTTCGGTTTTACATGGTTTCCCAGAAATCACTCCAGGTGAATGTTGGGACAATTCCTTGCGGTTCCTTCTAAAGCCCAACGAATTCCTTTTCTTTCCTTGTCCCAGGCTGTAATAATCTCGACGTCGACGAGGCGTAAATCTCCAAAAACAAGACTGACTACGCTAGACTAACATTTTTTTCGTTTTATTCCAAGTGCTATGTAAGGATACTGCAGTTTAATATCTTCTCAGTGCCATATTACCAACCATGAAACAAATATTTTAGTTCTTTAAAATATAACGACAGATGTGTAAATTCAGGAGTCAATAACTGAAGATCAAGGATTGTTAATAATAATAAAACCTCGGAAACAAGAATAATAAGAATAATTGTGCAATTATTATACTATTATATGTCGCATGAGTTCTTCTAAATACGTCCTTCTAACTGGAATTTTTCCTCATGATAAATTTTCAGTTTCAGAAAGAGTCCGGTATTTTACTTACGGCTTTACTCTTCGTTGACATCATTAGAGAAGGGAAAGGACTGAAGATAAGGTACGGGGATTCGTTGAAGGAACTATGCAGACATTTGGCTTGATCGATTTCGGGAAACCATGGAAAGCCGAAATTTCGATGGGCGTACGGGAATTCGTTACCACATCCCCCCGTTTGGCACACCCAAGCGTTGCCGATCACGCATGCTCATAGAATAATCCCAAAACAAAGCAATTTTGTAGATAATTTGTATAACTTAGCAACTACGTTTCGATAAATGCCTGTTTTTTGACTTCATTGGTTTTTAGACTGATAACTTCTGCTATTGTTTGATACACTGCTGTATCGTCTTAAAGCGACTTTTGAAATTCGTTCTGGATGGTTATACTTTCTTATCGATGACGCATATTTTAATTGTATCAACTCTAATTGATTACGTGCAACAATATTTTCTTTGTCAAGAAAACTGGAATGTTTTACAATTGACGACATATAATATTATACAGCGAGGGACGTTGAAATTAATTTTCAATTTCTGTATACATCAAAAATGAATATGAAACATTTAATTTACGTACACGCTATCAGTTTTCAATACAATACTCCTCTAATTCAACCCATGGGGACCATGTTTCCTAAAGCTTACATACCGGTATTCCACGAGAAAGAAAATTTGTTCTGCCGTCGACATTACCAGAAATTAAGAAAGTGGATGATCCTCGACTTGTTAGTGGCTACGTTTGATGGTTTTGCTACATCTTTAAACGATTCTGTTTGCTAAGGTGCCATGACAATGGATCGGGGAGGTACAAAGTAGCTACTACTCCTGCTCCCCGCGTCCTAACTTCGGTATTCCGTAGTCATCTAGGGGAATTATCGGACGATCCCCAATCTCCGCTTCAAAAACTACACATTCCATAAACAAAAAAACACTTACTATACACAACACAGGTTACAAATTTTGCGGACATCTGGCAACACAAACATTCGTTAAATAGGTTCTCACAACTCTTGTTCTAAATCATGGGTAGGGCACATGCCCTCCACCTTCATGATTTCAGACTGATACAGGGTTATTATGAATGATTGAAGTGATTTCAAAAATTTACTGCAGTTATATTGTTTAATTGTCACAAAACTTCGTAGTCATATAGAAAAACGGTGCAGCCGCCTTTAAAACTCCTGCTACGTTTGTGAATTCTTAAACAGGAGATTTCAAACTAATGGATCAGTCGTGGTGGGGAGAATGATCAGTAATGACTATCATGGCGTTCAATCTCTCCCGACCTAACCTGATACGATTCTTTTGTGTGGAGTGGGTGAAAGACTCAGTTGTTGCCTCTACGAACAAACCTATCAGAACAGTGAGCTGGATTCAACAGTCCTTTTTAACAGAATGATAGCAAGATGCTGCACCGAGTGTCGCAAAAACTTTAATAGCTGTTAAAAGTCTCTAAAATCAGTAAGAGAATACTTTTTTATTTACTTTTTTTACTAACGGGTTTACGCCTTGTCGATATCGAGGCCATTATAGATGGTAAAGTACTGTGGACAAGGAATGGGAAGGAATTTGGCCCTGGCTTTTTGATGGAAGAATGATTTGTGGAGCCCTAACCGCGTGCCCGGACAGGAATAATTCGAACCCACGTCCTCCGGAATGCGAGGCCAGAGCTTTAACCGTTCACCCACCGTACTCGATGACACATATAGTGGACTTTTCACACGTCATTTTTTTGCTGTTTTTTTGTTGGTTTTTTGTTGTTTTTTGTTTTTTCTGTATGACTGTTAAGACAATATAGCTACAGTAAATTTCTGAATTGAAAAATATGTAATGTGGTGCTGAAGAACGATGCTGAAAATTAAGTGGAGAGATAAAGAAAGAAATGAACGTGTGTTGAAAATTATATGTGAGGAGAGAAAGGTGTTGGAAAGTCTTACAGAAAGAAGAGACAGTTTGGTGGGTCACATTTTAAGACATGTGGGATTGATTAATTTGTTGGTGGAGGAAAATTTGAGGGAAAGAACTGTAGAGGAAGACCAAGATTAGAATATGTCAAGCCGATAGTTGAAGGGATATGTAGAGATCAAGTGGTTAACGCAAGGCAGAATGAGATGGAGGATTGCATCAAACCAGTCGAGAGACTAATGATAGAAAAAAAAGAAAATCTGAAATCGCTTCAATCATTATAACAAAAATGCCGTAGACTAAAAAGAACGTTGGTTGTGTGCTGAAAGGTACATATTCCCTTGCATCAGGTGATCAATTGTTTCTTCTACGCGACGCTTAATTCATACGATAATTTAATTATGAACATCCCTAGTAGCATTCTCATCATACGCATGTGCCCTTGCGATTTTGCAGCAACGGTTCCGCTTGGTATTCAGACGGCGCCAGACTGTCGTAAGTCGGTTTTTGATCCCTCGCAGATAAAAATCTGAGCGAGGACGAGGGCCGATTGGACCTCAAAGTGCAGCGAGCAATCTGTCGGTTTAATCTCGAAGTGCTCGAGTTTCTCATAATATTCCGACTTGGCGGAGAAGGTGAAGGCGGCACGGGGCGAGCTCGTTGACGTCTCGGGGAAACTCGAAGAAAAGAAATTGGAGTTTGTTTGGAGGACACAGTGGTCGGCTCGTAAATTGGACGATCTTGTGACTGAAAGAAGGGGGCGGGGAGGGGCGGGAGAGCGCTTTTAATCAGTGGCGGTGGCGGTTGGCCGCACTCTGCGAACTCTCCGATTGCTGAGTGAGTGCCAACGGGGCTCGGCCGTTTTACGGCGATTGCTGGCTGCACCAAACACTTGAAAGCGGAATTTTGTCTAGAGTTGCAGGTGCCTGTGTGACGAAGCTCAGTTCACAATTGTTTTCCCCTGGCACAGTAAAAATATGAGTGAGTTTTGAATTTAAATCGGAGTTTGAATCTGGCACCTAGCGAAGAAAACAAATGATGAAGTTGGTAGCACTGCGTGCAGAGTGTTCAAGGTACTAGTTCAACGACCAGCAAGAAGTGTTGTTGGTCGGAAGATTCAATTACGAATATTATTAATTTTCTTAAATAAAAATACAAATGATAAAGTTGGTAGTACTGTCACTGACCCTAGCTGTAGGATCGTGTTATATTAGTGAATGGGTATGGCAGGATGACTGACACGTGGGTTCTATGGGGTTTTCCCTACGGTGCCCTACGATTTGCGCTGACTGTCTTTTTATATCTTCTGCTCTTGCGTTGTTGTTCTGCATACCTATCCTCTTCTTTTCTTGTGCTGCTGAATAAACATGAAAGTTATTGATGCAGGATCACAAGTTGATGCTATTTTCTTGGATTTTCAGAAAGCTTTTGACTTTGTACCACACAACCGACTCTTAGCGAAGATCCGAGCGTACGGTATATCTGATCAGATTTGCGAATGGATACGCGATTTTCTAACTGGTCGGTCACAGAATGTCGTTGTAGACGGGGAAGCCTCTTCTAAACTAGATGTTACTTCTAGCGTTCCTCAAAGAAGTGTAATAGGACCACTTCTTTTCTTAATTTTTATAAACGATCTCGGTGACAACGTTAATTGCAGGATGCGATTTTTTGCTGATGATGCACTTATTTATAGAGAAGTGAGGTGCTCCGACGATTGCTTAAAAATTCAGCGCGATCTGGATGTTATTTCGGAATGGTGCCGTGAATGGCAGCTTACAATTAACTGTAAAAAGTGCAAGGCAATGCACATAAGTAATAAAAAGACCCTGCTTGCTCAGGAGTACAAAGTTAACAATTCAGTTGTTGACACTGTGGATTCCCTGAAGTATCTAGGCGTAACAGTACAAAGCAACATGAAATGGGACTTGCACATAACTTCCGTTGTAGGCAAAGCTAATTACAAACTACGATTCATAGGACGTATTTTGAGAAGTTGTAATGCTCATACAAAGGAAATAGCGTACAAAACAGTAGTGCGTCCGCATTTGGAATACTGTTGTGGAATTTGGGATCCGTATCGCAAGGGATTGATTTACGCATTAGATAAAGTACAGAGAAGAGCCGCTCGATTCGTGACTGCTAGTTACAGTCCTTACATAAGTGTCACAGAGCTGATTCGTGGGTTGGGCTGGGATTGTTTGGCGGACAGACGACGTCGTTTCCGTTTGAATTTGCTGGAGAATATGCGAAAATCTTTAAGTTACGAGTTCAACGAAATACTTCTTCCGCCAACCTATTTAGGTCGCAATGACAGGAAGTATAAGATTAGAGAAATAAGATGCCGTACTGATTCTTTTATGTATTCCTTCTTTCCTCGATCTGTTCGGGATTGGAATGCGCAGAATTAGGATTGGTGCTTAGCACCCTCTGCCACCCACAGTATTTGTGATTTGCAGAGTATAGATGTAGATGTAGATCGAGGGTAAACTTGTATCTAGGAGAGGGTGCGGACAGCTATGATTTACTTGAAATGAAACAATCTTTCTGGAAACTTCATTTAATCTGTACTGAACCGTAAATCATCTACAGTCGATGTTGTGCAACATAGGGAGGTATCCGCGATACTGATCCTAGGGATGAAACTTAGCTCTACAGTTCACAACTAACAGAAAATGGTAAGGTTGATGCAGCGACTATTCCGAGGCCTAGTTGTTAACCTGTTGCTCGTCCGTGCAGAAGCGAAACTGATCAATGTATTCTGGCTTGCTGAAAAAGTATTGGCTTGCAACCTGAACTGTCGATGGGCAGAAACTCGAAAAACAGGACGTGCTAACTCGACATCTGGCTGCAGTGAAACTTAGCAAACTTACACGATTTCGATACTAAAATATTATACTAAATGAAGTCCCGTCACAGTACTGCTTGAAGAGTAACTTCTTACTGGTACAGCAGTCTGCATGAAGAGTTATTTGCGGCAAAGTTTAAGGTACAAGACCAACCAAGCGTCAAAAAAGGTATTGTTATTAAATTTCTTAAAAAAATGCAAATTATGAAATTGGCAGCACTGACTGGAGGGTTTAAAAACCAGCTTGCAGTTGTATATGATATATTTTAATTAGTTCAGATTATTATTCAGCTTCACAAAAGTCTTAGCTTGAGTGGCGTACGTGCTGGTTCGACTGAGCGGAAAATGCTATCCGTTATCTCAGCATCTTATGCGGCACACGTGGCTGAAATTGCACTCGCGGCTCAGTTCACTTTGTAGGGAACAACTAGCAATCTCACGCACTTGTTTCTGATCTACGGAATCGGCAAGCACTGCCTCGGGTCGCCTATCGATCGATCGCAGCTAGTAACCGCCGATTCTCGTTCGACCTTCTGACTTAGAATGTTTTCTTGCGTCGCGTGGAGTCCACAGATGTATTTTACTTGTAACTGAAATATTAGTTATGTTGCAATAAATATGAACTAGTAGCGGCTTCAGTATTTCATTCGACTAGAGCAACAAGAAAAACCCTACGATTCTCCGATAATAGGCAACCAAAATTAGGTGTCAGTTAGCAGAAGAAGAAACGAAGATGCAAAAAATGAGACATTTCGCAAGTTATAGGGAAATTAGTGAGGAAACTAGTTTAATAAAAGTGCAACATATCCACCACAGACATCCGACAAATAGAGACGTTACAAAGTGTTATTTATAGAAAAGGTTGAAATTCAAGTCCCTCCTTGCACCGAAAAGGTCTTACCAATTTCTTAAGCAAAACTGAAAATGATGAGTTTGGTAGCACTGCCTGAAGACTGGCAACAGGTCGTCGGGTAGGTTCAAGCACAAGCCAATCTTAGGATCGAATAGATATTATTAAATTTCTTAAACAAAAATATCCACTAATGATATTGGTAGCAATGCCTAAAAAGTGTGAAAAGTAGAAACCTATCACTCTTTCAACAACCTGCATGCATTGTTGTTTGTCAGTATGTAAAAAACCATCATAGTTTTTAAAAGGTATTATTAATAAATTTAGCAAATGTTACGGTTGGTAGCAACAATAGTAGCCTTTCATAGGTTCAGCAGTCAGCTTTCAGTTTTATTTGTCGGGAAGGTTCAAATAAAAATACTCCCTAGCTTTAAAATGTATGATTAATCAATTGAATAAACAAAAACACAACTGATGAAGTTGGTAGCACTGTCTGAACATTGACAACTCGTTCAGTAAACAGATAAATATTTCTTGGGAAGGTTCAAGTAGTTGTCAATCCTTGTCTCTAAAAGGTATAATTGTTAAAGTTCGTAATAGTAAAACTCAAAACCGTAAGATATTTGTGAAAAAGTTAAAACACAGTGTGATGAGGAAATATTTTAGAGACCTAAACTCCTAAAAAAAAAGTAGTAAAACTGCCGTTTATTACATACTTTTATTACACTCTACATTCTGTTCTTGAAATGAGATCTCCAAATAATATCTCCTAGAGCATCGAGGCCAGGTTTCCTATCTATGTTTTTTAAGTAAGAGATTCAAGTTTCCTGTCAAATCGAGTGCCAGCGTAACATTTCATGCATCATATTTCAATTACAAACTTCCATATTGAGTAACTGCGTTAAAACAAATTTTTGTGGGAGTTGAGATATTTCTATACCTTTGGAGAGGTTAATAAGTAATTTGTTTTTAATTTTAACTTTTAAGGATGCAAAGAATGTTTGAGAGATGGAAATATGTAACTTTTTCCCTGGCCACTGTCTAAGCCATAAGTACCTTCTGAGGGTTTTTCAGGATTTTCAGAAGTACCATATATCCTATATCTGAACTGGAAAGAAATGAGTCATTCAAAGAACATTAATTTTTAAACGATAATACATTTTTATTATATACTCATATGTGCGTCCTTCGATATTCTATACGAATTATTTTTTGAAATATGCAGTTAATGAAATGGACCAGACATCTAGTGGGGAGATTTTTTACAGAATAGTTGATACCTTCCGAAACACATTTCCAATGCACTCTTACCTCTGCAGCCTATTCTTTGTGAAATAATTTGAAAAATTCTGTTTCACAAAAAAAAATGGCGAATGAAGTTTTCTGCACAATCATCACTTACAAATTGAATCCATTTATCGTCTGTTTTCAGTTAGCAATTAATAAGCTTAATCTAGCTTTCGTAATATCTATATCACAAACCTCACACATGTTTTCGATTTATTAGCTAAGTGGGCAGGCAATGAAATCCTTCCATGCCACCTGTGACTACCGAGTAGTCGGCATTTTTTAATTTCCGTGTCAAGGTTTCCATATAGTCGTCTCCCGAACTTCTATCACTCTATATTTTGGACTTTCCTTTGCCCGTTTGTTGATTCCAATCTGAGTTGGGATAGTTGATGGTATCGGTTATTCTTGTACTTGTTTATCGTGTCAGTAATAACTGCCATGCCTGACAAACTGATGTCTATTCAAAATCGACTGACGGTCTAAAAATTACATTTTTCAAAAACAATCTGATTATTAGAGAGGTGTAGAATCTTCTATTCGGGGGGTGGGGGAGGGGAAGAGATCATTAGAGACAGGAGAGGATTCTGGACCAGGAACGGGAATAAAAGCGGTCGTAGCTTTTCGAATGAATCCTCGTGGCATTTATATCTTGTCTAGTGGTATGCTAAACGAACGTCACCTGCAGTTTAGGCCGATAATGTTTCAGACCATCTCTTACCAGAATTGCCACCAGTCATTTTATTAGACGCTAGTATTGAACACCTAATCTTCGCGGATGTTGCGATGGATTGAATGCTGAAAACAAAACGTTTAGGCATCGACGGAAACTGTACTATACCTGATAAATACAGCAGAACCAACTGTAGAGACGATGGGTTTTCACGAGTTCATTCGACTGAACAACCGTGAAGATTGCGTTCTATTATTGTGTCGAGGACATCTCTTTTTCACGCATGAACCATAAGAAGTCTTAAAAATATTACTATGCAGTCTTAAAGCTTGAATTTTCTAAATATGAATGTTCGCGTTAAATATGTAATCATCGCCGGAAGTATCCTATTTGTACTGTAAGTTTCAACAAATTGCCTGTCGGAGACACATCTTTGATTTATAAAATTGAGTTACCGAAAATTTTCATATTCGTAACATGATTTCTTAGCAGATTTCAGTGTGACGTTCTTATACATATCTCTGTGTGGCAGATTAACCACATGTACTAATGAACCTACGGGGAAAAAAATCGTATATGGATTTATTTCTAATAAAATCATCATGTACTAATACTATTCAATATAAAGACACACATGTATCTCTCTACCTGACAGTAATCACAATGCATCTGAGGGTTTCAGGACAAGGGACCAAAGGATCAAAACGGTTGTGGACTGTGAACAGCTGCAGGGTGATCTGGACAGGATATCTAGTTGGGTTGGTAAACATGGGAAGAAGATAAATGCAAAGGAGAGTCGGCTTATTAGATACACAAATAAAAAACTAAAGGTTGATTATGTTATAAGGTGGGAAAAGAATTGCTTGTTGAAGACTTGAAATGTAAATTTCTTCACATTACATTTGATAAAAAGCTTAATTGGGCAGGACACATTGGACAGGTAGTAGGAAAAGGTTTCAAAATTCTGCACTTGGAGAGAGCAATGAGGGGATGTACGAAAGAAGTAAAGGAATTGGGTTACAAAATTTTGCCAGACTATTGCTTGAATACGATAGTGTAGTAAGGGGCCCACATTTCGAGTATCATATACAGGAATTGGAGAGGGTGCAAAAAAGGGCTGCTAGATTTGTTTCTGGAAATTATCGCAGAACGGAATCAGTAACAAATATGATAAAAGAGCTGGAATGGGATCCATTGGAAAACAGGAGGAGAGTGAAGAGGATCGTGGGAGTGTACAAGGCGTATATTGGTGATGAGGAATGGAAAGATATTGGTGTAAGAATTAAAAGTAATGCATGGGAGGGAAAAGATAACCATGACCACAAGCTGGCACTCGATTTCAGGCACAAGGGTGTGGGAAGATTATCTTTTTTAGGTAAGGGCGTCAGGGATTGGAATAAATTACTAAGGGAAATGGTGAATAAATTACCAAAAAACGTTGAAAGAATATAATGTTAAAATTTGAAGAGGGAAAATGTAGGTGGGTGCAGGAAATAGGGAAGACAGGTGTGTAGGGAAATTTACACCGGAGCGTGCACCCCATTGCAATTTTAATTAAATATTAAGAAATATGCTAGATAACTAGTAACCAGGATTTGCAAGAATTTATCGATTAATGAGGAAACAAAATTAAGAAACCAATCCATTACACTCGTTTTTTCGGTTAATGCACAGTTTTGAAGTATATTAAATCTAGCTTTAGAGTAGCTTGTTTAAAACATAACAACACAGGTGAAACATAAACATGTTGTGTTTAGCAAACATGTGTAAATAGCAAAATGAAAAGGCTTGTCATCAAACATATGGCAGAATATCGAAACACAAGTCTGTAACGTGCTACATGTGTAAACAGTAATAAGTAAAAGCTTAAAAATAATGAATGTTCGAATTGAACATTAAAAACAGGTTTGTAAATTGCTAAAAGCACGTAAACTGCTGTTCCAGACCGCCAGGTGAAGATAATCACCATATCTCCGCTGATGATTAGGGTGAAACTGTTTGTAGACGACATTTTATTTATAAAAGCTTGAAAGTAGTTTACTGTCAAAAGCGTTAGAAGCATTGGAACTGAATACATTATGTCTGTTTCTACGAGTAATGCTTAGAAGGAAAACTGATTAACATAAATGAGTGATGTATTCAGCCTCGTAACTTGTATCATCGTAGTTACTCTGCTATTGCAATCCATCTTTTGCGGCATTTATTAGATGAACATAGTTCACTTAATTCGCACATGTCACTATGCCACTAACTTGTCGATTCAATTTAATTTGTTGTTTTGTACACAAGGGTCTGTTAGTATAACCGATTTGTTGAGATGAACAAAGAATGTAGCGGATCTCTCGAGAAGATGAGTCACGGCAGATTCTGTCAACTAAAGATACCATCGCCAGTAACCACTTTACTCCTTTCTGTCACCCAGAACGTATCTTTCGCGCCAATGACCCGAAAATTCTGAGTGGTGATTTGTTTCTGTCGTTCCAAGAACACCACACTTAAGAAATATCTGAGAATTCGTATCTATTCACTCTTGCGGCTCAAATAACGGTTACGGCTCCGCTGTAACTGCACGTGCAGCCCAAATAGAAATTAAAATAGACGTGAGGATGCTTTTGAGATGAACGTAAATCGCTTTTCGCAGGACAATTGAAAACCGAATATATTGCTTGTCATTATAGACGTGAAAACAGGCTTGAAAAACAATAGGGAAGGTTAGTCTCATTAACAATGATGTCGACATTAACGGCACTTCAAATAACAGCAGTGCTGAAGTCACGTATACATTTTCTTTACCAAAGAAGCTATATTTTTTATTTTATTTTCGAGTTCGGCAAATCATAGTCTATGGGAAGTAAGTTTATATTTTCATTTCTCACAATATTTCACATTACAGTGGTGTATAGTACATTAAGACAATATCGCCGAATAATGGATTCAAATCAACGTCTCGTTAAAAATATGCGTGATCTAATCAAACATTATCGAATATTTTGTCTGAAAACTTTAGTTAAGTATAGGGCTGAAATAGTAATCGTCTGCAAAATACTCGCTTTGAAATTATTATAACTTTCCAATAACGTTTTTTTTTTTTTTTTTTTTTTTTTTTTTTTTTTTTTTTTTTTTTTTTTTTTTTTTTTTTTTTGCCGTCATCAGTCTTTCAACTGATTTGATGCAGTCCATCTCTTCCGATCCTGTGCTAACCTTTTCATCTCAACATACCCCTTACAACCCACGTCCTCAATTATCTGCTTCATATATACTAATGTCTGTCTTCCTCTACAGTTCTCACCTTCGACTATTCCCTCCACTAACAAATTAACTAATCCAGCATGTCTCAAAATATGACCTACTAGCCTATCTCTTCTTTCTGTAAGCCTCTTCCACAAACATCTTTCTTCACCCATCATTTACAAAACTCGTTCATGTCTTACTTTGTCTGTCCACTTAATTTTCAGCATTCTTCTGTAGCACCACATTTCAAATGCTACAATTTTCTTTATTTCCTAAAGTCCATGTTTTCGCTACCATAAATTGTTGAGCTCCACACATAGAGTTTTTAAAAAAATCTTTCTAATCCTTAGATCAATATTTTAAACTAAAAGGTTTCTCTTTTCATGAAGGCCCTTTTTGCTAGTGCTATTCTGCTTTTAACATCATTCTTGCTTCGACCATCGGTTGTAATTTTACTTCCCAAGTAACAAAATTCACTTACTTCTCCTATTGCATCCGATCATATTTCTATATTTAATCTACTAGCATTGGTATCATTTCTGCTACATTTCATAACTTTTGTCTTGCTTTGATTTATATTCAGTCCAAAATCTTCCTTCAGTATTGTGTTCATGCCATTCAGTAACTTCTCAATATCCTCAGCCCGTTCTGCTAACAAGACAATGTCATCAGCAAATCGTAGCATACTGATTTTTTCTCCCTGAACACTTATGCCGAATGGAAATTTTTCTTTGACTTTCTTTATTGCTTCTTCTACATACAAGTTGAATATTAACGGGGTATTACTACAACCTTGTCTCACACCCTTTTTAACTGATGCATCTCTCTCGTGATTCTCTACTTTTATTATAGCCACTTGATTCTTATATAGTTTATAGAGTATTCTTCTATCTCGATACTTTAGTCCTGACTTCTTTAAAATTTTGAACATCTTGCTGCACCTAACATTATCAAAAGCTTTTTCTAAATCAACAAATGCCATAAAAGTATTATTGTTTTTCTTGATCCACCCTTCAAGTATTAGTCTTAGAGACAGAATTGCTTCCCTTGTACCGCTATTTTTCCTAAACCCAAATTGATCTTCACCTACTATCTCTTCTACTACCCTTTCCATCCTTCTGTATATTATTCTGGTCAGTAATTTTGAAGCATGTGTTGTTAGACTAATGGTGCGATAATTTTCACATTTGTCGGCTTGTGCTTTCTTTGGAAGTGTTAAGATGATATTTTTATTAAAATCAGTTGGAATTTCTCCTGTTTCATAACTTTTTGATATCAGCTTGAATAATCTTTCGATTCCTTCTTCTCCTAGGGATTTAAGAAGTTCTGCAGGGATCTCATCAATTCCAACTGCCTTATTTGCTTTCAAATCGTTCAGAGCTTTATTAAATTCCGTTCACAAGACAGGATCTCCTAATTCATCAATATCGACATCGCCTTCCTTTTCCATTACACTATTGTTCGAGTCGTCCCCAACATACAGTTTCTCAATGTATTCCTTCCATGGGTTAGCTCTATCATCGGAGCTTAAAAGAGGTTTCCCATTGGCAGCTTTAATGTTCATACCTCTTTTCTTCATTTTTCCAAAATTCTGTTTGATCTTTCTAAATGTAACATCTGCTTTACCTACGACCATTTCCTTTTATATTTCTTCACACTTATCTTCTACCCATTTTTCTTTTGCTTTTTTGCATTTCCTGTTTATTTGATTTCTAAATTGCCTGTATTGTTCTCTTCCTGCTTCATCTTGAGCATTATTGTACCTTCTCCTCTGGTCCATCAGCTCCAAAATTTCTTATGTGATCCATGGTTTTCGGGCAGCTTTTTGCCTAAGGCCTAATGTTTCTTTACCTGCTTTCATTATTTCGGTCTTTAATGTGTTCCATTCGTCCTCGGTTGAGCTCCTTTCAGAGTTAATTCTTAGACCTAAGTCTACCATTTCTGCAAATTTTTCTCTCATGCTAGATTGTTTCAGTTTATTCACTTCCAGTCTGTTCTGCTTATACTGCTTCCTTATTCGCTTAAATTTCAGCCTGCACTTCTTTATTATCAAATTATGGTCAGAGTCTATGTCTGCTCCTGGGTACGCTTTACAGTCTAGAACTTGATTCCTGAATCTCTGTTTGACCATGATATAATCTAGCTAATATCTGCCTGTGTCTCCAGGGCGTTTCCAGGTGTATGTCCTTCTTGAATGGTTCTTAAACAGTGTGTTTGCCACTACTAGCTTATATCTTTCACAAAATTCTAACAACCTGCTTCCTCGTTCATTTCTTTCTCCTAAACCAAAACTTCCTACAATATTCCCCTCTTTTCCTTCTCCCACTATCGCATTCCAATCAACCATGATTATTAGATTTTTCTCCCCCTTCACATATTGGATTAATTCTTCAATTTCAGCGTACATTTTCTCTATTTCTTTGTCATCTTCCTGTGACGTTGGCATATATACTTGTACTAATGTGGTTGGGACGGGCTTAGTTTCCAACCTCATCAAAATAACCCTGTCACTAAACTATTCATAATAACTCACCCGCTTCCCTACTTTCTTATTCATTACAAATCCTACACCAGTGACTCCATTGACAGCTTGTGTGCTAATTATTCTATGTTTCCCAGACCAGAAATCGTGTGCGTCCTTCCATTTAATCTCACTAATCCCAACAACATCTAACTTAAGGTGTTCCATCTCCCTTTTTAGATTTTCTAGCCTACCTGCCCTATTCAGACATCTAACATTCCATGCTCCGACTCGTAGAATGTTTCTATCCATTCTGATGACTCCTCCCTGAGCAGTCCCACCCGGAGATCCGATTGGGGGACTATTTTACCTCCGGAATATTTTACCCAAGAAGAAGCCATCATGATATATGTAATTTGAGAGGATTACATGTCCTCGGGATACCCTTATGGTCTTTAATGCAGTGGTTTCCCGTTGCCTTCTGAATGCCGTTGATCATTTCTGATTCATCCGCCTTTAGGGGCCGTTTCCAACCCCAAGGGCAAGAGGGTGCCCTGAACCGCTCCCTGCTCTTCCGCCTTCCTTTCGGAGGCCGTTGGCAAGCATTGGGTGACTCCTTATACCGGGAATCTTTCAGTCGCCAAAGCCTCGTCCGTGCAAAGAGGGTGCACCACGTGAAGGAGAGGTTGACATTTGGTTGGAAAAGACTAGTATAGTCTCTCCCAAACCCTTACACCCCCCCAATAACGGTATGCTATTTGTTCAGTCTGCCAGTAAAGGCCCCTGCCAGGCAGACCTCAAACACAACGCGCCTGCACGCCGGGAGACACATACGACTCCAAACAGGCGCAGAGGCATCAAAACAAACCAGGGAAATAAATAGAATCATCTAGAGGCTAAGTGGGACCTTTCCTTACAGAGGTCGCCGTACTACCACACAACGGTATTCCTGCGCCAGGCCGCCTATATAAGCGTAGCCGGCAGCTCCACCGACAGTTCCGACCTGACCGCTGAACCAGCGTCAACTACGGAAGACCACCGGAAGTTCACGAGAAGTAGAAGCCGTCACTCTACCCCGGATCAGGACCAGGCTACAATTCTCGACGGTCATCGAATAACTGTGCCACAATTGTTTATTGTTACCAGTTGTTTTTGTGTACAGAGTAATAAACCTCAAGGAACCGTTAAGTGTAGTTCACTTCAGTGGCGACGAGGTTGGGATAAGAACTCTCGACCATCATGGCTACGCCAGCAGCACCTACGGAATGGCAACAGTTCCTCCAAGGACTTCTACATCAGTTCACAGCAATATTCGCAGAATCTCAGAGACAACTAATTGCGGAAGACAGGAATCTCCGCCACCCCACGGCCCCGCTTCCGTTCCCAGCATTCAACGACGACGTCGAGGAATGGGAAACCTACGAGAAGCGCATAAGACAACACTTCGCAATTCATCACATATCCAAAGAAGAAGACCAGCGTGCATATTTCCTTCCCTGGAACCAATCGAACCAAACTTCAGCCACAAGACCCCGACACCCTCACCTTCACGACCATCTGTACGACACTGAATGCATACTACAGACGCCGGTACCATGTCGTCGCGGCCCGCGTCGATTCTATCAATGCCGGAAGAAGCCCAATCAGACGTATCGCCAGTGGGCGGCCGAACTCCAAGGCCTTAGCAGAAAATGTAAGTTTCAAACTCGTAGTTCCCACGAATCCTACGCCGACGACATGGTGCGTGATCACATCATACAGGCTGCACCAGATGCCGCATTCATCCGGCATGCGCCCTCAAGTTAGAGGACCCATCCCTGGAGCAGGTCATCGAACTTGCCTACAAATTCGAATATCTACGGCCGCAGATCCGCCGCCTAGAGTCCTGGGCGGATGTGGCCGCAATCCGAACCGACGTAGAGGACACTGAGGACGTCGCCGCCATCCAGAGCTCCCAGTCGCGCTCCTTCCCGACACCACAACCGGGGACCGCTTCCTCAGAAGGACATCGAAACGGCCCGTTTCCGGCCGGGGCACCAAGTCTCGGCAGCAGCAGCGGATCCCGCAGCGCCGACGCCGCAGCCCTCTCCGCCTGCCCTCCTGCCCCGCTGTTATTCAGCACATGAGAGGGAAAATTGTCCGGACCGTTGGGCTGAATGCTCACGTTGCGGCAAGGAGGGACACCTGGCGTCCGTCTGCCGCACCACACCACCAATGCCAATCCCGGCTCTCGCCGCCCAAGGTCTTACCAAGACGGTTGAGCGGCGCACCTATGGATATCAATCAGGTAGACACTTCCACAGCATCCAAACTTTTTATCGACGTGACGGAAAATGGCAAGCCTCTGTGCCTACAAGTCGACACAGGAGCAGCAATTGCTTAA
>JARYHS010003263.1:0-28415 GCA_031002005.1 Vandiemenella viatica
CGCGATGTAAACTACTACCAATATTTTTTATGATTGAAAAACCACTAAAAATGAAACATAGATATTTAATGAAGTATTAAAAGCATAATTATTTTAATACGACTTCTGAATTTTTTGACAGATATTGATGTAGGAAAAAGTTCACCGAATGAGCATCAGTCATTCGTTTTCTGTGTTGGGGCTTAACATTCTTCATCCGACTGAAAAGCCGCTCACACAATAAGTGTTTCCAAACGGCTAAATCAACCGTGAATCATGTATGTAGAACGCAGGATATTTCTCCTCGTCGAGGTATTTTTTTATCGTATTTTTTCAAATCAACCTGGTAGGATTTCTCCTTAACCTATGCGTCACACTGCATTTCACAATTTTTCATTTGAAAATTTTCTTGCCATGAATTTATCTCTACGGAGAATGACGTTGAAAATGCAGATAAAAGAACACGAAATATTGGTTTAAAATCGGCTAAAGCTGTAGGGTTGCAAATCTTGAAATCGATTTTCTAGCTCAAGGTTCAAGTTTGATATTCACTGACGCCTGTGTCACATGTGCTTACAGCGACGGTGTGATTGTTATTTTGGAACTGCTGCTCTCATAACCCAAGTTTCATTTGAAATGCAACAAGATGAGGCACATTATTAACCGATTGGTCTTTGTGATGCAGACGAATGTTCAGGTGATTTAAGTGGCTAGCTATGTCTGCTATAAACGCTAATTCATAGACCCGCTCCATGTCTTCACACTGTGAGATACTTTTGACTTGCTTGCATATAAAGATAGATTCTGCAGGGTGATTTAAAATGATTGTCGGGGTTTCAGAAAATTCCTACCCTTAGCACAATTGAGATACGAATTTGAATCTTATTTTGATGTGTAAAGAAACTCATCAAGTTTTTTTACATCCATTACAAATGTTCGATATGTGTCACTGTGCACACATCTATGCGATAGTCCATTTCATCCCACACGCGACGCAGCATGTCATCAGAAATGTTTAGAAAGGCGACCCTGAGCCATTCTCTCAGTTGTGGGATAGTCGTAGGTAGAGGAGGAAGATAAACTTGATCCTTGACGTAACCCCACAGAAAAAAATCACATGGGGTTAAATCTGGTGAACGAGATGGCCAAGCCATGAACATTTGGTTACTGTCGGCTCCACGTCCTATCCATCGCTGCGGCAATTGTTCGTTGAGAAATGTTCTGACCTCCTGATGGAAATGAGGTGGAGCACCATCTTGTTGGAATATGAAATCATCCACCTCTTTCAGCTGAGGCAGCAACCACTCAGAGACCATATCGAGGTAAGTTAGTCCTGTTACTGTCTGTTCATTGAAGAAGAATGGGCCGTACACTTTCACCTTGGAAACAGCAGCGAACACACACACTTTTGGAGAATCACGCTGGTGTTCAATAAAAGCACTGGGATTTTCTGTCCCCCAAATCCGCACATTATGCTTGTTAACTTGTGAAAATCTAGAGTGTAAAAAGCCTTCTCTATATTGTTAGCTGCCATATTGCAAACACTGACATCTGGCGGAACAAAACGTAACTACAAGATTAGCGGCTGCTACAAAACAAACTTTGAAAATTTGTCTATTCATCCATGTAAAGATAATACTTGTATGTTTAGTACACAACCAGTAAAAAATTCATTAAACCCCGACAATCATTTTGAATCAGCCTGTATTTCTTGATTCAAATGAAACCTTCTTTTTAAAATTTTTGCACGGACGAACCATGGAGGAAGGAAATATATGGAGACGACGCAAGCGACCTTCACCACGCATTGAAGTGAAGCAGGGCGGTGGAGGAGTGGGGGGGGGGGGGCATGGCCGGAGTGGAAGGGGCATGGCCGCTTCCATACAGACACGGGGAATATGTACAAAAACCTCAAGAGGACTCTAGGATAAAGGTGACGCCGCAATCTGGTGATGGATTATTATGTAACTCGATATAACAAATAAAAAATTAAGATTTTTTTTTTTTGATATCCTGCTTAGTTTTCGAGATATTCTGTCCCAAATGTGAAATGGTTTTGGTTGAAATACAGAAGAAAAAATTGGTCAAAGTCAAATTTGATGATGGATTCTTATTTAAAAAGACGAGACAAATGAAAAATAAAGAATAAAAATTTTCGATATCTCACCTAGTTCTAGAGATATACTGTATCAAAAGTGGTGTGTCTTGAGTTGAAATGGAGAAGAAAAATTTCGCAAAAGTCAAATTTAATGATCGATTCTTATGTAACACGACGAGACAAATCGAAAATAAAGAATAAAATTTTTCGATATCTTACTTAGTTTTCGGGATATACTAGGAACATCGCAATTGTTTGGAAGCGCAATATCGCCGCTGCCGCCACTGCGCATGCGCGAGCCTGCTTCACCAATTTAACGTCACTTCTCCTCCATATATTTCCTTCCTCCATGCCTTCACCACGCAATGAAGTGAAGCCGGGCGGAGGAGGAGTGGGGGGGAGTGGGGAGGCATGGCCTAACTCATACAGACACGGCATACATGTACAAAAACCTCAAGGGGACTCTAGGATTAACGTAACGTCGCAATGTGGAGATCGATTATTATGTAACTCGATGAGACAAATAAAAAATGAAGAATAAGTTTTTTGATATCATGCTTAGTTTTCAAGATATTCTGTCTCAAATGTGAAATGGTTTTGGTTGAAATTCAGAAGAAAAAATTGGTCAAAGTCAAATTTGATGACGGATTCTTATTTAAAAAGACAAGAGAAATAAAACATAAAGAATAAATTTTTCGATATCTCGCCTAGTTCTCGAGATATACTGTATCAAAAGTGAGGTGTCTTGAGTTGAAATGCAGAAGAAAAATTTCGCAAAAGTCAAATTTAATAATCGATTCTTATATAAGACGACGAGACAAATCGAAAATAAAGAATAAAATTTTTCGATATCTTGCTTAGGTTTCGGGATATACTGGGATTGGATTGATATGTGGCCTGGACTATAAATTAATTCTGCCAAAGTCACAATGATTACATGGTTGACATGCAGAATAGATATTTAAGTTTTATTACTACCACTTGTGGTTAGGCTGAAATGCGTCCTAGACCAAAAAAAATAGAGGGCTCACTCTAGGGGCGGGCAACCCAGACATTTTGTAGGCTGATACCAGAAATAAAATGTTTCCGCGTAATTTATAGTTAGTATAAAGTGTATCACCAAAAAGTAAAGAGTGATACTTTACTATACTGTATGGTTGGCATAATGAGGTGTTCTTTGAAGTAACTTCAATCGAGTGTGCTCCAATCAAAAATGCGGTGATGTGTCACTGTCTGAATATGCGTATACTTTTTTTAACAAAATAACTTATCATGCTAGAACAGCTCTACTTCAACTTGTGTTTAAACGGGCAAAGACTTTATTATTACCTTTAAAAATAAAAGAATTGTTTCACAATTGTTGCTATTACAGGAATGTACAAGGAACTTTATGAGACAGAATTTCATTCATTATTTTTCTTTATTTCACATTCTTAATAATGAATTCACATGTAAATACCATAGTCACCTGAAGACGGATCCACAGGGTCCGAAATGCATTGTGTAATACAATAAAAGTTGTATTCTAGTGACTGAAAGGTGTTTCTCATTCTACCTTTGTCGAATTAACTTGTGGTTAAAGGTAGGAACCGTGCACAAACTACATGACTCAGTCCGGGGGGGGGGGGGGGAATAGTTGGAAGGCTACACTGGGCTACGTGGGGAGAGGAGGGGGGGGGGGGTTCCAAGCCAGTCCACGTAGCTTTCCTTTCATAACATTTGTCACAGTTAAAATGAGTAACTGAACTCACAACAGCATGTGAATATTTATTTCCCTCAGTTAATTATCTCCTTATGTAATTTATAATAGTCTGACAAGAGAAAACAGTGCAAAATGTCTTCTGGAATCAAAAGGGAGAAAAATCCTACATGATAGGTGATTGTCCTAATTCTTTTGGTTTTTCTATCATCCCTGCTCTGATCTCATTTAGTATCTCATCATTCTTTTGTTAAGTTTTTTTTGGTGAATTGTTTTTGTCATCGGTAAAAATTGTTATTGTGTAAAAATTTCGCATGTGTTCTAGGAAATCCTTCAAATTTAGTCTTCGGGTCTGTTGGGACGAAACTTTGTTTTAATCTCTGGAAAAAAAATGATCCGATTCTATTTCTAACCATCTTGATGTTCATGATTTCTTGATGACCCTGTTTGGTTATTGTAACGTGATCCAGCCTGATTATGTATTAGGTGAAGACCCAGTCTTGGTAATTTTCTAAAATAAGTTGAGATTAGTTTTAGGTCGAATTGCCTTCAGAAGTTGATGAGCCTTCCTCCCTTCTTGTTGGTGCGTTTGTGTACTGGGAAATTTCCTACTATTGCTTTGCATTACTTTTTCAGTCTGTGTGTTGAAGTCTCATATGAGCCGTTTACATGATGGCATTGTATGTTCTATGTCTCACGTCCTAGTGTTTCCCAAAATTCTTCTACCTTCTATTGTCATTATTGGTGGGTGTATTAATGACTTTGCTTCTTCTATTAAGTTAGAGGAATGAGATCCTTTGAGATGGTGACGTAAAATTTATTTTTGTTGATATTGCCAACATTTCGGCTCCAGACTGGAGCCTCGTCAGGGCTTCTCTCTATGTAGCCACCTCGTTTTTTTTAATAAACTTGAACAGTGGATTCACTGTTTATTTTTCGCCGGCAAAGATGATTTTGTTTCTCCGCCTAAGAATATGTACTGTTCCAAAGAGGTTTGTATGGGAGTGTACAGGGCATATACTGGCGATGAGGCATCGAAAGATATTGCAATAGGTATGAAAAGTAGTGCATGGAAGGGAAAAGATGACCATGACCACAAGCTGGCACTAGATTTCAGGCACAAGGGTGTGGGAAGATTCTCTTTTTTAGGTAAGGGTGTCAGGGATTGGAATGAGTTACCAAGAGAAATGATGAATAATTTACCGAAAACTTTGAAAGAATTTAAAAATAAAATTTGTAGAGGGCAAATGTAGGTGGGTGCAGGATAGGGGAAAGATGGGTGTGTAGGGAAATTGCCACCGGAGCCTGTGCTCCATGCAATTAAATTAAATTAATAAATTCTGTTAGAACTTGTTTTGCCGTTAAAGCTATATCAAGCAGTGAAACATTCTGCTTTTATTTGATGGCTGGTCTCCTGTAGCCTTCTGATTTAACGACGTTGACAACTGGAAGCCGACAGTAGTAAAAATTAAAACAAGTCAAAATAAGTTCGTAAAATGATTTACAGCGGATCCCCAAGCTTTCAAAGTTCCTTTACAAAGTCAGGCGGCCGACTATTTTTTTTATTCTCCACACTATGGATGGAATTATGCTTTAAAGGAACTTTTATTTTGTAGTCATGGTAATTTCTTTCATTCCACGTATTACGTTTAATAATTTTACATTTCATCACTATATTTACTTCCAACACCCCGAAATCCCGCTTCTTTATCATATCAGTTAATAATTTGTTGCACAGTAATCTACAAAAACAAATCTAGCTGGATTGCAAGGCACTGGAACATAGAAGGCAGGAAATATATTTATGAAGTTTGTATCGCGTATTGGCGACGAAACCTGAATAGATACTTGTAGAATCATGTCATAGGACTTGGTTAATGTAATAGAATTTAGCGATCTAGCGTTAGTATTGTGTTCAACTGCTACATGAGGGCTTGTTACCTCTCTGTTGCCGAGCTGCTCGGTGTTGATGTGGTGGACGATCCGTTTCAAGTAGACGCCTCGCTGGTCGTTAAAGTGACGTAGCGCCAGTAATACCCTGGTCAGAGCTCGCCTACGTGTCGCTGGCCACCGGGGCTCCATGTTGCATGCAATCTTTTTACTGTTACCAGGAAACAGACTCGAGAAGACGCAATAATGCCGGTCAGAGATATCTAGCGGATAGAACGTGAATTATTTCAAGAAGCCGATGACAGCTTGTATTTAGGGGCCCGGCACTGTCGGGGGGGAAAGGGTTAGCACTAGTGTTGCCAGGTCCGGTTTGCTAAAAATCGGGACGCAAGGTCAAAAAAATCGGGATTCAGGGTTATAAATCGGGACGGCCAAATTTTTTTTTTTTAAATTCAAGTTTATTTTTATAATTTAGGCTGGGTAGGGTAATTTCTATGGGAACTGTCTGTCATGTGATAGGAACTTATGAATCTAATTACTAAACATTATCATAATAGTAAGGTTTGTTGTCTAGGACAAGTAGCGAAATATTACGCGAAAAATTGTATTTTGAAGTTTTGAATTTATAATAAGTATGAAGTATTTATTTTTCATTAAAATTTTTTTTGTTATTTTTGAATGCATTAGACATAGTACTGTTATTAAATTCGCTAAAAACAAAATGAAGTTAGTTTTAACTCGTTCCTCTGCTGTGACATGCTAGAGTGATAATCGGTTTCGTCTCTTAGAACAAACTGTAATAAATTAGCCTGGGAAAATATCCTTTCAGCTGCCGCGTTTGGAACCTGTATTGAAGCCCTAAAATAAAATATTTTTTGGCAGACGGACAAGATCTTTATTTTTAAATATATTGAGTCAATTCTGTGGCAGCGTTATTTGTTCTGCACTGCTGTCTTCACTGCTTCTTTAACGTTACATGCTTTCTCATAAAGTTCAGCCATTTCTAAAAACATGACAATTTTTAGTTTGACGCCAAAGTAAGAAGTCAGCTTACAAAGAAGGTGGCTTGAATAAGTCGAATTTACGTTCACTGAATTCGTACTTAGTCTCTACGTAATTTAAACCACTTCTGTACTAAGCACTACAATCTTTTTAACTTTCGAAATTGTATCATCCGGCAAGTATTTGAAAAATTGCCGCATTGAAAACTTATAAATACTAGTGATCGCCCAGCGGTCGAAATTCGACCGTAATTCATTAAGTTGTTTAGTTTCTTTCATGAAAGAGTAATAATCTAGTAATTCTCTGCATTACCTATAAAATTAAAACGATACACTCCACGCGTGACTGTGTGCTAAATTTGAGCTTCTAATCTAACCATAGCAAATGATGAAATGTATTTATCGGTGGTTCATTTGAATTTAAAATATTCATTTTGACTTAAGGCTGAAAAACTGCTTTAGTTTTATGAAACATGAAGTAAATGCAGTCCTTTCAACGGAAGTGACTTCTGAATCGAAATGTTTTTCATTGCGAAACCTGCATTGTAAATTCAAAACTGTAAAAATTTCGTGGAATGACATTCAGTGCGCATTTAAATGTATCTATCAAAATAATTTCGTCATTTTGTGTGTTCGCTATTTAAATTTGGTCTATTATCATTTTGAATTTCACGCAAATAAGTATTCCTTATTTCTTGTCTCTCTCTAATGAAATTACTGAAATTAAAAAATCAAAAGACACTTAACCAAAGTTTAACATTTTAAATAAACAAATGACCATATAGTATCTGGGAGAATCGGTACATTCCTTTTCGAAGTATTGCTTTTATAACTTCAAAGATTAATCTTTACTTTATCCGAGTTTTTTCGTTTTACCAAAGAACACAGTGTCTCAATGCGGGGAATTCACGTAAGAACGTTGGCTCCGATCTTATTTCACGCGCACACACACACGTTCACAAATTAATTTTTTATTTGAATAATCTGTTTTGTAACATGTATTAACTATGTTTATTATATTTTTTTCTTTACTGCTGACTAAGATGACAGACATCGGCAGATTCGCTTACCACAAAGAAAAAAAAATTAAAAAACGAATTTTTTATTTAATTTGATATATCTGAAACACATATTATCCACAGATTTTAGCTTTCTGCACTTCATCTCCATATAAACATTAACTATGCCAAATCTTACACTTTTCAGTGCGTGATGCATTTCTTTAAGTTCCTCCGTTTGTGCACGGCACTTATTCTTAAAAATGAATCCGAAATTTTCGCTTAGCAAATTATATATAGGTTTGTAAAATATTATATATAATTTTAGCTTTCTGTATTTCTTTGTTCTTCCGTTTGCACAATATTCCGGCCGCTAGTTGCGCTATCTACCAGCCCTTCTTGCTTCTTGCTTCTATGTAGGTTCAGAGATTACTCTCGACTGTTTTGTTTCACCAAAGACCACACCGTACGCCATCTATCAGCTAAAAATTTTAGCTTTCTGTATTTCTTTGTTCCTCAGTTTGCCCAATATTCTGGCCGCTAGCTGCGCTATCTGCCAGCTGTTAGGTGAAGCAACGCCCAGAGCTGGCGGCATCTGAGCAAACTATGTAGGCGAGCGAGTGTTTATTTAATTTAATGTATTTGTAACGCATATTATATATAGATTTTAGCTTCCTGCACTTCTTCTCCATATAAACTTTAACTATACCAAATCTCACACTTCTCCGTGCGCGCAATATTCTTAAAAATGTATCATAAGTTTTCGCTTAGCGTATTAATATATAGATGTCTTCAATCCTCTGCTTAAATTTGTTAGGGAGTCTAACCATTACATCTTAACTTCCGAAACACATAAATGTTTCGTTTTCGATACTCGATACAGAATCTTGTAGGGATCTTCAGTGCATTTTGGAACAAAGTCATGTAAGGTTCTGTTCAATTATAATTAAATAATATCCACAGTGCAGTGGAACATTCGTTTTCTCCTATATTATAGATATAAAGTAATCTTTTAGGACGTCGAATGATTTCGAGACACGTTCAACAGCGGGTAGCAATGGCATGTCTTAAGGCTGTAGGAAATTCAGATTCAAGCGTCTCATACAGTAAAAGTCTTTAAAGCTTGCGCACATATTGCTTAGTATGAGAAATGACTATGTAGCTTTAGGATGAAATTTTCCAATTCAAATGTATCCAAACCCTAACATATTTTACATCGTTATGTGAAATGTGTGCGGGACATTGCACTGATATAATTTTGTCATTATCATCGCCCAAATGACTGTAAAAACTGAATTGCGACACCCAAAGTTCAAATTTGTGTTGTCCGCACGATTTTTAGTATCAGCATTGTTCTCCATTAGTTGTGTCACTCAATTTTTATCCTTGAATGATACAGTTTCAGTAGCGTCTTCATAAAAATCAAATACGCAAGTTTTTAAATATGTAGCTGGACTGTAAAATCCTACAACCAGTAGAAAAAAATTGTTCCACCGTGATTGGAGGCGTCTGTAGCACACTGTAAAATGTTTCCTTTTGAAGAGCTTCGATTGCTTCTTGAGTAGATGCCGGACTTGAAACATTATGTTCAATCGCATTAGCATTTGTTCTGCCAACTGACAATTTTTCAGCAATTTTAGAATCGTTATGCAAAGTATGATCAAGTTTTGATTCACAACCAAGAGAATTGAATGACAAGTTGTGCTTGGTCGAGTGGTAGTCATTGTGAGTTCTGCAGCTTTCTTATTGGATGCTCATTATTTCAAAAATATTTTCAGGAATGTTGTTACTTTAAAAAATGTTTATTACATTTATTGCGGTTTTATATATCATTTTCGCCACCATGAGATATGTTAACTGTTTTTGGCACAATGTACAATAAATTTGCTTTATATTTATTATCTGGGACGTGTTTGATAAAGGAATAGCTTTTCATCCAAACATCAAGAAAAGAACACATTGTTTGTTGTTGTTTCGTCCTCGCAGCAGCATCGTTCCCCCGCCCCCCCCCCCCTCCCGAATTGGTGTTCGAATCGCTCATTTTGATGAAATTTTGAAAACAATAAGATTATCTTTCCGACATCAACTTACGTAAGTACATAACAAACAAGCATATAGTACAAATAGATTCACCCTTTATTCCGTTCTGTCTTCTATACAGTAGATTAAGAGCAGTAAAACCAATATCCCTTCGTCGAAATTCTTAAAATTTATTTAATCTCGTATAAGAACGTGCGCATATACATATTACTAAACCAGACTGAATAAACTTTCTACCCAAATATTAAACTTAACCTTAAATTCCGTGGAGAGAGATGATATCATAGAATCACGTGAACAGACTAGTTATACATAAAGTAATTTATTATATAAATAGCTCTAACACTTACCCGCAGGAACGTTTATATCTCCTGCCTTGACTGATTAAAACTGTACGATATACGAACCTTACCTGAACATAACCAGTGAACGGACAAACGATGAATGGATGAGTTAAAAGTGCAAATGCGTTTCCAGCAAGCAGGAGAGAGATAGCTTCAACGATGCACATTTGCGGCGAGAGAGAACGGGCCAGCACAAGCGCTGTGGGGAGAGACCATATACTGGACAAGATATTTGGAGTCATGCAAGACAATAACGGAAAGAAGGAGCGAACTCACCCCTAACCGAGGAGAATTACAGCTTGGGTACCTGTCACCGACTCTAATGCTCCAGGAATCTGTTCAGTGAGCTATTACCACGCTCAAGGGTAGTTGGGTCTGTTACACCATAAGTTGTGAATTGTGTTGCTGGTTGGGTGCGATGCGTCTCGACGTGTAACACGCGATTTCATATTTTGCGTTTGAGTGATGGCTTTTTATCACTTACTCCAAAAATCGGGACATTTGGCGTCCCGATCAAGAGTTAATCGGGACACGTCCCCAGACCCCTGAAAATCGGGACGTCCCGCGCAAATCGGGACACCTGGCAACGCTAGTTAGCACGCTTGTCTTCGCATTATAAGGGCTGCCGGTTCGAGTCCGCCCTCGGACATGGGTAGTTTTAATTAAGAGTTGTGTTCGTCTTGTGCTGTCCTCACTGTAATGTCCACAATATCGTAATTAAAGACAAATTGGACTAAATGGTCGCAACAACGTAGCTCCATTTTGGACTCCTGTGAACCCCCCTCCCCCCCCCGTAACCCTAAGCGGCTTTTGCCTCTACCCCCCCCCCCCCCCGTTCCCCTACGTAGCACGTTATTCCTTTTTGATTCCAGAAGACATTTTGAACTGTTTTCTCTTGTCAGACTATTGTAAATTACATACGGAGATAAAGGAAATAAATATTCACATGCTCTTATGTGTTCTGTACCTTGTGGAAAATATGAATGGAAAGCTACCTGGCCTGGCTCGGAAATCCCCCCCCCCCTACGTAGCGCAGCGTAGCTTTCCAGCCAACCTCCCCCCCAAACCAAGCCATATAGTTTATGGACTCTCCCAAAGATCAAAGGCCACATATATATATGCTTCTTGTATGAGATCAGTAATGATAGGAGAGATGTTGCGATATAACACTTGCAGCATTCTGAAGGAATCCTGGATATCAACTTTGTCACAACCTCGCCACGAGTGGATAAATAAGCAAAAGATATAGTGAAGCGATGTACTCGTATTTTCTGTCAGTAAAATAACCTTTCTTTTCATATTCCTCAATTTTTTCGCAATCCAGTAAAAAATTACGAACAAAGTATATCAGAAGCCCGATTTTGCCTGTTTCTTGTGTTCACACACTATTTGCTTTAACAAATAGGCAGGTGGCTACCGAATTAGCAGATTTACAATGAGAACCTCCCAGAGGTTGCGAGCAAGAAGCATCCTCTTTGACCAACGGTCGTTGTGGTAGAGGGGTGGAAACAATTCATGATTCACACAATCGCTAGTGTTAGAAGTTACCATAAAGAAACGATCAGAAATACTCCATCAAGAGTACTTTTTCGAGACACAGAATGTCAACACGTGTAGAGAGAGGTAATACGCAGATCATTCATTAACAGTGTCTTTCACGTCCACTCCCCTCCCTTACCAAAAGTTGTGATCCATCTGCTAGATTTTGGTTTTCGATGGTTTCCTCAAATAACTTCAGGCAACTGCCAGGAAGGTTCCTTCAAATGGGCATTTTTCCCGATAACTATCTTACCCGGTAATCTTGTCTGTAAGAAATATAAAGTTATGCAGCGACAAAGATTCTCGTTATTGTCTTTTCTTAAATAACGTTTCTGGTACAACATTTTGATATCAGCTGAAGAGCCAAACCAGAAACTGCCAAAAAAAATCCCACAGATTTCATCTAGGTAACTCTCGACTAAAAGGCTGTTAGCGGTGTGCTATAAAATTTCAACCCCATAAAAAGCAATCAGTGATCTTCAGAACTTTCCCTGATACCAATTTTATAACCAATCAGCTTACTGATGGCCGCTATCCCTTTATCAGAAGTCTTGATTAGGATTATTCACTTTTATGGTAAGTAAGATTTCAATTAATTAACAAATACGCAGAGTGGCGAAGTCTATGGCGCGCTAGGTACATATTACAAACAAAACTTAAAATGATCTACAGTAACTTGAGAGGGCAAACATCTAAGGAGAGAAAATAAAGTACATTTACGAATATAAAGTGTATCAAGCCATAGAAAATCACAAACAATTTTCAAAAATATTTTTTTTAATAGTGGCTTTGTGGTTCATCGATGTCAATGTAATTAGGGTATAGTGGTCATGGAACGAGAAGGAATTCGAACATGTTATTTTGAAATAACTATCCTGGCGTTAGTCTGGAGAGGTTTCCAGAAACCATGCGAAACCGAATTCAAGATGGTCAGGGCAAGAATCGAACCCACGTCATTCTGAGTGCCAGAGAGTCGCCAACTAACCACAGCCTATTAACTATGGATAAGATACATGATAATATTATGAACTACTAGCTGATACCCGCGACTTCGTACGCGTGGATTAAGAATTTCTTTGCCAGAATTGAATATAGAAAGTTGTTGGTAACGAAGGATTGGTACCCAACAACACCGAGTCGGCATAATATGACAGGAAAGCTATCACTATATCACTATACCGTCGAACCTGTCTCTTGAAGAGAATCAATTTCCATAATATTTCTGTCACCATTCGATAAGTTCTCAAAATTTCGTGACTACAACTGTTAATCATACCGGAAATATTGTCCTGTGCCCTCCCTACAGATTTTCTTTTCAAATTCCATCAATATCGGTATAACAATTTAGTCGTCAAAACGTAACAAAAAGACAGAAACTTACTTCCGCATTTATAGTATTATTCCTGTAGATCACACGCACACACACACATACACACACACACTGACTCCGAGGGATCATTATAACGTAAAAAAATGTACACCTACAGCATTGCAAGACTACCTACGATTTGCCTCGCACCGAACCCCTAAATTTGTGATATCTACAGTTTAACATTCAATCCGAATAACCGACGGTCCAGGCGTGACTCTTACGATCAAAAACAATTTTTAAAAATCTTTGCCTCCACGGAGATTTCAACCGTAGACCACGATCCATACAGCAGGAAGTAAGCGCTTTAACCACTAAGCTACCAGACCGCTATATGGAAAGGCAGTACAGAGACCTACACATCCAACGCGTCTATCTATCACCATTCAGTAATTTTTCGAAATCATAAGACAACATGTATTATTTATAAAGAAAATTTTTCAACCAAATGTAGACAGTACTTTTCTCCTTGTTTCAAGGCGCTAATGACCTCGCTGTCGACGCGCCCTAAATCCACAAAAACAACAACAAACAACCATGTCTCAAAGCATAAGTGTGTAAGCTTTCATCGAAATCGGATGAAAACTGAGGATTAGTATGAAGAACAAACAAACATACATACATTCATCTTTATGTATATAGATTGGAAAGGCGAAAATGACGTCGATTCCGATGAGCCGCATGGTGCGCAGGGGAAGAATTACACAGGTCAAGCTAACGCTGCTTATAATCCACATTTGTTATGAGGTCACTGCAGGACACTGTACTGCCGAGAGGCGAAAGTGTTACAGAGAGAAATTGGATATGGATCGAGCTCGAGGGTGGATCTGAGATAAGGTTGAGATATTCTTGGTAGGATCATTAGGCCGAAATGACTCCAGAATAATGTGCCAACCAATCATACGAGATAGTAGAGCCATCCTATAGGACGTTCTCCGTCTGCTGTCTGCTCCAACTGCGATCGAACAGCGAAGAAATGTGATCCTTTCACAGTGCTGTAACCACTGCCATCCACTACATTTCCAGTGGTGGAAGGGGCAGTGGTAATGAAATTATTATATTTACTTAGCGTATAACTGAAATTACATCTCAACTGTGGTAGTGCAGTAAGCCACACCGTTTAGGTCTTCTGTGCTACACACTTTATATTAGCTTGACTTGTATGAATGTACCGGACTCTTTGAATTTAGTTCTCACCCATTTCCAGAGGTCAGAATTGTTTAAAATTCTTCACACGTGTTAAATGCGGATCACAATAGAATAATTTCATAGTTATGTTCTGGTATTAACATTAGTAACTACGTTTAAAAAATTCATTATCGTACCTATGTGAACTAAAAATTTAAAATAATCTTCAGTATGATTTAATTTCTTGAATAATCTCAAAATAAGAATGAAGTCATTGATCCAAAAAAATAACTTTAATGTAAAAAAAAAAAGAAGAGTGATTTCTTCTTACGTTCATGATGACTCTACCATTAAAAATAGCTAGCGATAAAAAATTGAAGACACCTCATATCTAGCACCCCATGATTTTTTTACATTAAAGTTAATTTTTTGGTATTGACTTTGTTCATGAAGTTTATTCAAGAAATTAAGTCATATTGAACAATGGAACAACCTATCGCTGTTGAACAAAATATTTAAAGATTATTTTAATTTTTTAGGTCGCATTGGTATGAAACGCGTGTTTTTCAGATTCTTTAAGCTATAATTTTACAATCTATCAGAGCTCCGAATCCAAGATCGATGCTTCCCTACGAATTTCTTAACGCTGAAAGCTCGCTGCCTTCGATTTATACTTAGTAATAGCTTCGTCCTCATATATTAATAATCTTGGATCTGCACATGACTGTTTAGTTCCAGAGAATGTCTACTTTTTTCACTTATGGTTTCACGACTCGTCGAAGTCGAGATCATTAGAGACGAGATGGGATTGGGGACAAGGAACGGGAAGGAATTCTGGCAAGGCATTAAGGAAGCATCCCAGCATTCGCCACGTGATTTGGGGAAACCATGGAAAACCCAAATCTGGAAGACCGGAAGGGGATTCGAACCCGCGTCCTGCCGAATGCGAGGCCAGAACGTTACCGCTCACCACCAAGCTCGGTGAATATCTACAAACCTGAGGAGAAACTAAACTTCAGGCAAAAACAAATAGTTATCAAGAGAGAAACAAAAAATTATTAGAAGGACATGTATAAAATACTGGAAGCTAAGTGCAAAATACTTCTTCATTTCTTTTATGTATATTAGTAGATAAAATTCTTTTAAAAATTCTAGCTGACGTTTGATACGTTCTCCCACATAGCACATACGGGTAGTTCTTCCCTTTCCTTGTAAATTGTGTAATGAGCAACGACTTTATGCTTCGCCATGTGATACAGCGAATGTTCCAGGCTTGTTTCTTATTTTAAATCTTGTCATTTCTGCTTATAGTACTATCTACATATTCAATAATAATTGAGAAGGCGCTTCAGTTAACGTCGGTAACATTGTTGTAGTGTCACGTGAAAGCGAATGTGTGTGAGGCAGTATAGCGTAAAAGAGTATTGAACTCTACTTGAGAGAGACCAGTAATGCGAGACGAGTGTGGTTCTCTTCAGCCTCCAAATTCTGTGCTGTCTGTCTCCCTGAACTGCGAGCGACATGAAGATCGTCTCAAACGGCTAGTGCCCAATGTCTACGAAACGGAGGGCAACGGGACGAACAGCGCTCGACAGAGAAAGCTTCAAAGGGGGCACCCATTAATTACGTGAGGTGTTTTTTCGAAATTCCGCCCCCCCCCTTTTCCCGTAAGATGACGTGAGATTTTAAGGGGACATACCCCCTACTCCCCCCCCCCCGATCTCGTAGATTTTTGAGACCTTCTTCTTCTCCTACTTCCGAGGGCGCGGTTATACCCCCCCCCCCCTCGCCTAAGGTCGGTAGCCACGTCGTTTGTAGACCTTTTCGTTTTAGCTCTATTCAGAGCTGATCAGAGAGACCCAACCTCACTCGTCTGTTGCGTGCATTAAGCCAAAATTATAACACGTCCTGTGAAACACACTACGGTGGACAAATTAAGATCATTTACAGATCGATAAAAGTGAATTTCGAAAAATAGTTAAAGTACATGCAAATAAAGTGGAAGCAGAACCAGAGGGACGTAAAACCTCTCGAAACCGCGGAGTGGTGTCAGCTTACCGATTGGAGAAGAAAGCCGAACTAAGGAAGTCATGGAACCGGGAACTCTGCGGGACCTAGTAGTGTGCCTCCGATCGACGAGGACTGCAATAATAGCACTCAGTAAACCCCCTCTGAAATACGTGTCGTAACAGTTCTGAGTACGAGCGTGCTGCGTGAGCAGTAACGCTCTGGTCTCGCATCCAGTAGTACGCTTGCTCGAACCTCCGTCCCATAGCTATGCAAAATCGTTCCACACGAATGCCGGGTTTTCCTTCACAAGGTCATGGCCGAATTACTTCCCGTTCCTTGCACCTGTTCCTCTCCTCTTCTAATGACCACAACGTTGACGAGCATAGAGGGAATCCAAATTTAAAATAAAAAAATCTCACGTAATTTATGGACGCCTCCTAAGCAATAAGATAAGCAACTAGTTTCTCTTCTGTATCCGAATAAAATGTTTAGATATTAAGTTCCCAGTATCAAAATGTTAGGTCATAAACAATATTTTTCTTTTGTAAACCTCCTAAGACAATGTACATATAAACCAACCAATCGGACGCCTAGTATACGACGGCGTAGTGCGCGAGGTCACAAGCATATTTAATAATTATTGATAAAATTTATTACGTTCTCGGCCAATCACCAACCGAAATCATCTGCAGGGCAACGTTGATTTGAGCTGCGGCGAAGAAGAATCTGAAGTGAGTGGCTTCACTTACGACGACCAGTGTAGTTAGACTAAAGAAATTTCAGCTAACAGTCTGGTTGTATTTACGGACGTTTCGGCAACCAGTGCAGTTATTATTACATTTGGCTGCCAGTCCAATCAAGCAACTTATTTTGACGACTGAGTTGAGCTGCTACTACAACAGCATGCATGAAAGTCGTGGCGCATGGTCTGTGCAGTGCGTTCTCACGCCACTACATGCATTACCAAGTGCGGCGCCAGCGAGCAGCAGACTGCAACAACGAACATGCCGATTCCGTCCATTCATCCGCTGCGATTCACAGGAAACTAAACATTTTTACCCATCAACTCCTTGGAGATGAAAATCACGCTAACGAATCAATGGTCTTCCGTTGTTATTCAGGTAATCTTTGTTATTAAGGTAATCTCTGTAAACTCATCCGCAAGGTATTTTATAGTAATTAATTTCGTGTATTGTCCTTTTCATATTTTGTTTTATGTCAGTTTTCGATTTCTTATCAACAACAATTCATTTCAAAATTAAACTGAAGATTAATAAATCTTTATTAATCTTTTGACTACATTTGGTTTTTAATTCATAAAAATGTGACAACGTACGTCCTATCCATTGTAATTAATTAATTCTGTTTCTGATTTATGGAAAAGGGATTTTCTGAGTATGCATTATTTACTATGGAACCCACTATTATTTTGATACTTAACGTAAACAAGGCAAGCGATAAAATTATTAATATTATATTTACAAAAGAAAATTTTATTCTGTCTCGTTGAGAAATGAATAAGTCGTACACAACAAGTCACAGCATAGGATATTGAAATGATTATTGTACTCATACAAAAAAGAAATCCGTTATGGTCAGTGCTGTATTCGTACAATAGGTTGTTGTGTTTTAAAATTGATCCCTTGAAGGCCTAATTAGCACGAAACCCGACGCGAAATGCCGAGAGTGTGGGCGGAGCTAAGCTTAGCCCGCGGCGGCTTGCGGTCCTCAGCAGACAGTCAATTATTCAGTGCGAGGCGACGTGTCGAGGTCGATATATCGAAACCCGCTGAAGCAGACGCCAGCGGCTCTGTTATTTCAGGCAACCTCTCCTGGTAAAAATGCACCTTACAATCATCCCTAAACACAAAAAAAAATTACGAAATACGTTTCGGTCACGAATACCACAGACCTTCATAACCGGAATGTTTTATACGATTATAATATGGAGGAGAATTTGCTGGGGAAGACACAAAATGAAAACATCTTGCCGTATCTTTCGATAACAAACTCTAGTCGGCAGAATACGGTTCGGAGTTTGTAGGGAGAGTTTTACGCTTGGTGAAGTAATGTGCTAGGTAAGTGAGAAGATTGGGATCATTATGAGTACGAACTGACATTATGAATACCGGTGCAGTGCAGGAGTACAAACTAGGACAGCTAGATTGGTTTGTGAAAATTACTGACAAACAATATTGGCTGGATTGGGTGTCACTTGAAAATAGGAAGAGGGTAAAGAGAGTTGCTTGGAGGAAAATTGAATTTGCGGCCTAGTTGGATATTGGCAGAAGAATTAGGAGTTCTACATGGAAGAAACAATATCTCCTTCACAATAATCAGGCACTTGATTTCAGTCAAAAGAGAGTGGAAAAAATTTCTATTGTATGTAAGGTGTCAAAGACTGGTATTATTTGCCGAGGCAAACGTAAATCAATTGACCCGAAACGATGAAGAAATTTAAGACAAATTTGTGAAATGCTAAAATGTGTGTGAGGGGGAGACAGCACCATGGCTTATGTACTCCATTGCAGTTCAGTTATATAAAAAATATCGCGGGTTGTTTTCATTTAATCGTAAAATTTAAAAGTATCTCTTCTATTTGCATATGTTAATTAAGAAACCGATGAAAATTTGTGTTGCCCTATAGTGGTGACAGTTTCTGCTTGCCACGCATTCCTCCTATACCGAGGTGGTTTTTTTTTTTTTATGTGTCTCAGCCTCGGCCTGTTTGCGAAAAAGTTCCGTTGCCGGAGCAACACTACTTAATGTGTCTCTCTGTGGTGGATAGGATTGTTTGGGGACACTTTTTATTACTCATTAGGGGGAGAAAGGGCTGTGGGCGCCTTAGGCGCCCTTTTACCAAAACCCCCTCAGGTTTTGCATATCAGCCGGGGATCATTGTTGTTATCAGCTGCGTTAGCAGCTGGACAATCATCCCCAGCTGGTTGTCTCTTTGGTTTGCGTGGTTGCAGCGCCAGTGCTGCGGATGGCTCGTATCTGCTGGCGGCTTTTGCATTGGACGCCAGCTGATTGGTGCGGGTTGCTGGCAAAATATCAGTCAGATTGTTGGAAAATTACACAGCGCAGCGGTAGATATTCTTAACGACTGCAGGAGCTCATATCAGCGAATATTTCCTAAAGGAACATGTTTTAATAATTGCTTCCTTGTTTTGGATTGGGAAATATCATTTTTTTGTTATTAGTCTACGCAGCTGTTTTTCAATCAATAAATTACATTTTCCTGTGAAATTTAGTCACAATTGCTGGAAAAGAGAAGAAGTTACGAGACGGAAGGAAATGACGAATTTATAAAAGGGTTCTGTTTATGCAATTTGATTTGCGATAGTCTAAGAAAAAAGATATGTAACTCTCATTGGATGCGATATATGTAAGATTTGGGAGAGTGAACAACGGGATTTCATATTAGCAGACCAAACAAGCCATTAAAAGTCATTATTTCTTCTCAGAAGGCGTGCATTCTGTAAGTTATTTTCATTAAATAGTTTAGATTTACATAGAAAAAGATCGGGGGTACACAGCGGAATTTTCATTCTAGTCACATTGTACCGACTGTTTCAGGTGATGTGGATCTGTGGGTTTCAAAAATACTGAAGGGTGCTTCGACAAATTGCCCGAGGCAAGGCTAAAATAGATTGGGGAGTTAAGGGAAAATCAAACATTTCCACTCGTAATGTGAGAAGCCTAAATACAAAAGAGAATGGTCTACATGATGAAACAAAGATATAACAGTCGCAGAAGTAAAAAAGAAAAACAAAAAGGTTTCAAAGATATTCATGATGATACTACAATCAGTTCCGGTGTAAACCAAAATAGAAAAGATGTTGCAACCTTACATGAAAAATAAGGTCAACGAAACTGGGAAACTTTTTATATAAATGAAAGCACTGCAACACTTAGGCAATGAATGTACAGATGCCATGTGTCAGTGATAGCCGTTTATGCTTCTTGGGAAGGTAGGAAAGAAGATACTACAACATTTAATGCAGACCTTCAGGAGGTTTCCATACCAACAAATCCGACAGACTTCGTAATAAGCGGCGATATAAAAGCTTAATTATTCACAGGACTATAAGCTGTTTACATTAAGCATTAACAAACGAAAATGGTATGTAATTATGACGATTTGTTACCTGTAATGGGTTAGCGTGGAGGCACTGTATACACACTACTGACAAACAAAATTTGCAAGACTTCAAAATATAACCTGTGTAACGGGAGGGGGTGATTGCCGTTACTTTAAGTTTTAATGTTAAAGTGGTTCTTGATTTTAATAAGAAATTAATATTTAGATAGCAAGGATCTTGATTGCTGTTGATAAAACATATATAATGCTGAATTAATTATTTTCCTATGGCTTGTACATAGCCGGATACATTTAACGTTACGTTAGACACTACGCACTATCCGGCTTTACAATCTGCCTGAAGATAGCAAACATAAACTAAATGTTAAATGTTTCATTCATAAATTTAAATACATGATAACATCGTGGCCACAAGCCAACAATAATATGTTATATGTATAGTGGATAAAATCCCTTGGACGCCTTTTGAATTAAAATATGAACAAGAATAAGGCTCAACTGAATTTACAAGGAGCTTTAAAGTTCATGAGTTTATTTGCCAGCTAGCTTTTAAAATGGAATTGAGCAGAGATCCTGTCACATGGGTCGATTACGGATTCTTCAAAGTCTTTCCAAACCATGAAACGATGATGGGCGATGGAACACGTTACCATAATCATCAGCAACAGCAGCGGCAGCGTGTGGTGGAGACCAGTAAATTGCACCATTAGTGCATGGACAGCATCAAACGACCAGCCTGTGGTCGAAGCCAAAACCCTCCAGCATAGTGCCACTCTGCGCTATGACGTCTCGACACGGCGACTGATGACCACAGAATGACCAAGTATGGCCGCTTCTACATCTCTTCCCAAAAACTCCTTCCCGAAGTTTTGTTACATGAAAAAGGAAGCCATGAATTAACATCGGTAGACTCCGTATATGATACGGCATTGGATGTCTAACTTCTTCCCAAAACCACTTGAGGTTTGAAGTCACCCCATTCGCTCTGGCCTTTCCCGCGTGTCTGTTATCCCTTGTGCTGTTCAGGTAACCTTGCGCAGGGTCAATGCACTGACCTTGGGGTTGGCCGTTGTATCCGGGCGGACAAAGGCTCGGAGCCTCCCACGCCATCGGTAGAATTTACCGTTGCCAGCTTCACAATCCCTTCTGCCCCTCCAAGTAGCAACCACTTTACTCAGATAAATTTTTAGAAAATATGTCAGCCTGGGATATCCATTTTTTTTTTTTTTTTTATCGGCCTCCTCCACCCCTTACAGCCGTCCTTTCGCTCTCCATTACTGCCTTCTTCGGCTTGGCTTCTCCGCCATTTATATTTATAACTTAAATATTTTTCTATTTCCCAGGCTTTGGGTTTGCCGTTACCGTCTTTTTTTTTTTTAATCTTCTCCTGATGTGTTGTTAAGTGATCAAAGAAGAAGACAATGGACTTTGGCATTTCCTCGCACGCCATTGTCTGAAAAAACAAAAATTAAAATTTTCACGTATCCAACGTTCTTATTTAGCCGTCACATTATTGGTTATTTTTTTATTATTTTATTTTTTATTTATTTTTTATTATTTTTTTTTGCCAGAAGTCTCAAGTTCTGAAGTTTTTACTTTTTAATTTGACGGTCTTTTTATTTTTGGTATTTCGTCCAGATAGCTTCCAAATTTTGTTTTGTATTTCGTCGTTTTCTTTAAACTCCAAACTTTAATTTTCAAGGTTGATAAATACTCTTCTAAGTTCTGGGATGTCTTCTGCAGTATATCCTGCATTGCGTGTCCTAAAATCCATATTAGACTGTTATGTTTCTCTATAGGTATAATCTTGAAATCCGGCTTTGTTATGATATTGGTGAGTATTTTCCTGGGCGGTTTTTGCATCATGTGTGCCGCTAAATGTTTTGTCCACGTCCAGATTGTTTGCGCTCTTCCGCAAGAGATTCGGTGTACTAGCGTATCTGTGTTGCCGCAAGTGTCACATCTATCTGTTGGCTTGAGGTGAATACGATGTAGCTTCTCATTGGTGGCCAGGGTCTCGTTGGCTACTTTGTACCAAAGAGCTTGAGTCTCGGACGGAATTGTTTTGTTGAAAATGTTTGCCCACACGTTTTTCCAGTTGATTTCCGGGTATTTAGTTTCTATTATATTTCCCCGTTTATGGGCCATCATACATGCGTAAATCTCTTTTGTTGTCTTGGGAAAGTTGTTCTTTCTTGTCTCCATGATATAGCTGCTTTCGATGAAGTACAGCCTGAAATGGTAAAGGGAATTATTGATATGGGCAATCCCTACCGGTGCCGTTGTACTCACCGGTTTGTAGTGTTCCAATAATTGTGCCGTTATGGTTTCTTTGTTTTCAGATACTTTCCTCATTGCCTGTATGAAGATCGCATTTGCTTTGGTTCTTGCATCCATTAAACCTAAACCTCCTCTTGCTTTTGGCAGGGTTAGCGTCTGGAAGTTGACTTTGAATATGTCACCTTGGCTCAAGAACCAGGATACTGCCCTCTGAACGCTTTGTATTATCCCTTTCGGTGCAGGGAGCACTTGGGCAACATAGTTTAATTTGCCAAGGACCGCCAGATTTATTAAATTTGCTTTCTGTATTTTGTTGATCCGTCTGGTTTTGTGCAGTTGCAGAATGGCCCTTGTGCTGTTTAACACTTCTCGCCAATTGATTACACTCATTTTGAGTGGATTGGTTTCTAGCCACACACCTAAGGCCTTGTGTTTGCTCATTTGTTTGAATCCATAAGTATTTACAAGATTTTGAGGTCCTGATCCAATGTAAAGTATGCCTGATTTGTCCATGTTGACTGTGGCGCCACTTTCAGGGCCATAAATCTTTATCTGGTTATTAATTGTTACTAGGTCGTCATTGTCGGTTACGTAGAACCCAATATCGTCTGCATAAGCTCTTGTTGTGTATCTTCTACCTTGGAACGTTATACCCTTTGTCAAGGAGTGGATGCTCCGTAGTAAGGGTTCCGTGTATATGGCGAACAAGACCATTGAGAGGGGGCAGCCTTGTCTCAGCCCTCGGCCCATACGAAAGTTTTTTGAGATGAATCCGTTTACTAATACACTTGTGGTAGCACCGTTGGTTAGTTTCTTGATTACTGATACGAAGCTTGTTCCCATGCCCATTCTCCTCATGGTATTGTATAAGAACTGGTGTTCGACACGATCGTATGCTTTGTCGAAATCTAGGAAGAGAATTCCCGCTTTTAGCTTCAGGTTGTCTGCCAAGGAGATGATATCTCTATGTTCCAAGATTGCATGTTGGATCCCGCGATTAGGGATCGGACCCGCTTGGTACGGGCCAAGAATTTTGGTGAGTAATGGTGTTATTCTTCGTTTCAGGATACGAGTCAAAATCTTGAAGTCGGAGTTCAGTAGCGTTATGGGTCTTAACTTTCTGATATTCTTCGTGTGTGGTGTTTTTGGGATGAGAATTATTATGCCTTCCGTGAAGGCTTCAGGCAATCGTTCAATCTGCCATATTTCATTGAATATATCGACCATCTTGTGGGATATGATGTTCCAGAAAGCTCTATAAAATTCCAGGGGAAGACCGTCTTTACCGGGAGATTTTCTAGTTTTCCCAGCCATGAGGGACAACTCTGCTTCTTCTAGTGTGATGTCTCTGGTAATCTCTCTTCGCTCGTTGTCGTCCATGTATTCATTTATGTGGTTTAGGGTGGAGTCCCTGTTATCTCCGGTTGTGGTGGAGGCTCTGTAAAAGGATGAAAAATGGTTCCAGATCATTGCGGGAATTTCCTTTTGGTTGGTTGTTCTGACTCCATCTTCCGCAGTGATGTTTGATAAGTACTGGGAGTTTCTTCTTTTTGTCGCCCTAATCAGATGGTATAGCGATGCCTTCTCTTTCTCTACTAAGTCCACGCTATCGGTGTTGACTAAAAGGGATTCCATTCTTGATGCTTGGTATTTGTTAATTTTGGCTTTATACTTTTTAATCAGTACGTGGTCGTGGATGGTGTGCACGTCTTTTTTGTACAGGTCCTTCAGACATCTGTAGTAAAATTCCATGGTATTGTTTGTCCAGTGATGTTTTACGTGTGAGTAGGCGATAATAGCTTTTCTTATTCTTGGTTTCGCATGGGTTATCCACCAGCTTAAATTTGAGCTATACTTGTGGCAGTTTCTGACACTTGAAAACCAGGTGGTGATGACGCTTTCCTTACATTCAGCATCGCGAAGAAGCGAAACGTTCATCTTCCAATATCCTTTACCTCTCTGAATATTAATTGGGTCGCACTTAATTCTGCATATGTACGCACAGTGATCGGAGAAGCTTAAGGGTACTATTTCATCGCTACTAACTGCTGGGTCTAGAGTGTTAGATACGTAAATTCTATCAAGTCTGCTTTTTGATGTCGGGGTCATGTGTGTGTGACTAGTTTGGTTTCCGTGCAATGCCCGAAACGTGTCCTTGAGGCCTAATCCTTCGACCATTTTTGCTAATTCTTGACAGATATTAGGGTTTGGTCTTTGGTCGCTTCGGTCAATTACGCAGTTAAAGTCACCGCCAATTACAAGTCTGGTCGGTTTCTTGCGTAATAAGTAAGGTATATCACTTTTGAAGAATTCCGCTCTCTCCTGTTTTTTATTAGTGCCTGAGGGTGCATATAAGTTGACGATGCATATGTCCTTGATGTATACTGCTATACCCCTTCCGGACGTTAAAATTTCCGGGTTTGTGTAGGACAGTCCTTCCTTGATTATTATTGCAGTTCCGGTTTTGCAGTGGGAGTCTAAATTGGTTATGGTTTCGTAACCGAAGAGTTCAAACTCCCTGATTATCACTTCTTGCATGAGTGCGACGTCTATTTGATTTTGGATAAGAAATTGTTGCAAGGCATAAAACTTTGTTTTAGCTGTTATGCGATTGATGTTAATCGTTGTTAGTGTCAAGACTTGATTCATTGTGATGATGCTTGGCCTTGGTTGTCCGCCAATCCATTAGTGTCCGACAGCAGCTGTTCCATACGTCAAGTCTGTTCTATACCGTTAAGTTTCCTGTTTACGGTCTCCAGGTGTTTGTTTCCTTGTGAGTTCGTCGCTGCGATTTATGTTCAGGAAGTCTGCCTGACATCCTCTATGTCTTCGTTATGAACGTTGTCTGCCCAACTAAAGGGCATACCTGCTGTCTCCGTACCTGTTTCTCGGTGTCTGACTGAGTTTGGATTTAACTCTGCATTAAATGTTGGCAGGCTCTTCCCGATTTGTTGCTTTTTGAGCTTTTTACCAGTGCCTTTAGCATCGTCTGTATTTTCTCTTTCAGTAGATGTTTCCCTAGTTTGTTTACTTTTAGTCTCTGGTTGTTTTCTTGCACGACGTTTCTTACTGGGTTTGGGCTTCGCTGGTTTCGTCCACTCGGTTTCTTCTGCTGTCGACGGGACTTCAGTTGTCAAATTCGTTTCGTCCTTCTCGTCGGCCGACTCCATGTTGTCGTCGGTTTCTGCCGTATTTTTCAACGATTCAACATTTCTCTTCTGTTTTGTCTCTTCCATGTTTGTTATTGTCTTTTCTATCAAGTCTCCTTCTTGTTTTCTTGGTAAGTTTTTCGCTTTTGTGTTCATGGTTTTGGATACCTCGTCGCACCTTGTTTCTTCAGTGTTCCTTATGTCGTCATTTTGTTGTTCCCTCGTTTCTCTTCTTGTTTTCGTCTCCGTGTTCCCACTGTCCGTTATCGTCAGTGGTGGAAACTGCTGCTGATCTTCCAGTGTCATTTCTTCATCTTGTTCATCTTGTTTCGGTGTTCCTGTTCGTCTGAGGTAGGTTAGCGGTAGTACTGTAGGTTGTATGCGGGGGCAGTTTGCTCTGATATGTTGTATTGAATTGCATAGAGCGCAAGTTCGGGGCTGGCCGTCGTATACAACCAGTGCTCTGAAACCGCATACATTGATGTATGATGGTATGTGCTTCGTTATCTCCATTTTTACTAGCCGCACTCCATTTGCTTTCTTAAACCTGATATTGCCTCCCCATTTGTCTTCTACGATCTCTGCCACGTTGCCGAACGGTTTTATTGCTTGTAGAATGGCTTCATTAGATATTTCAAAGGGCAGATTTAACACTCTTATCTGTCTTTTTCCCATTCCTGCGTTCGTTACTTGAACATTGCTTACGTTTCCATCGGCATGATGGAATTTTAGGTTCCCGGTATTTGATTCAATTACACTAACACAATGTTCCTCGCTTATCATTTTAACAAAAACGCAGTTCTGGAACGAGTCTAGTTGTATTCCCAGTATTTCTTCGTCAATTAGCTTTGCTTTATCAAACAACCACTCATGTATTTCATAGGCCGATGGTCTTACGTATGCTCTATCAAATGTGAATTTCACTGTGTTTTTTCTTGTTATGGCGGTGGAAGCCATCTCTTACCTTTTACTGCAGAATTCGCCTAAATGCGGCTGCGTTGATGGGTTTTCAATAGCTCACACACAAACTTCACACTAACACTGTTATAATAGCTGCGGCGTTAACGGAAGTTGCTGACAGCACGTCCGCGTCTGACCGCCGCTGAACGCGGAATGGCCATTAATACGCGGATCGGAGAATTAAATTACTAAATATTCATTAAATATTAATATAATCTGAATATAAAAATAACTAAACATAAATATTTACATATTTTGTAGTATGCCACAATCCTGCGTGCTACACCTGTTAGACCCCATTTCAAAATACCATACTGAGAAGCCATCTAATCTTTTAGTGATAGGTTGGAACAGGGGCGGATCCAGGAGGGGGGAACTATGGGGCTCAAGGCCCCCCCCCCCCCCAAGTCCATCTCCGACATTGTAATTTTGGAGACCTTTTTTTTTAGCTCTACGGATATTTGAGGCCCGATGAGACTATAAATACTACCTTTTGCCCGTCTCTAGACCCAAGCCCAAAATCCACAAAAGGCAAGCTCCCCTCCCAAACCAAAATCCTGGATCCGCCCTTCCCAAACCGACCGTATTGAGCAGGATCTTTGATACTAGCACTAAATTATTGCTTACTTTTGATGAGTAGAATTGTAAATGACCCCTTCACGGGGCAGGCGCCGAAGATCTTAACGAATATTCCTGCACGAGGGCAGCGTTATTTAACGTGATGTCTCCCTGATTACGTTTTAGAACTTGTTTCCGGAAAGGTTACATGAGAAATTACTACAGTTAATGTAACTACCATCTACTTAGCATAAGTTATATATGAACCAAAGAGTAGAATGCGGTTATGGTAACATGATGCTGATACAACAATTAATACTATTTACCGCAAATAATATTAGTTACCTGTTTCACCGCGGGATGCATACTTTACGAAGGATTGAGGAAAATCACATATTACTGGCGTTGACACGAAACACATAAAACACTTAGTAAAGAGACTGAAATTGTTTCGAAACATTTATCTTGAAATAAACCTCACAATAAACAATGTTTTAAATATTAATAATAGTATAATGGCAAACAATCACAGAGACGACAAAATTGATAAGACGGGGCAAGCAAGAACAGTGGGAAACATGTCTTTCCTATGAAACCAGGCTTATTCGTGTCGATTACGGGTTCTTTTCTGATATGTCCGCCAGAAAGAAGAAAGGTGGAGAGAGGTTTTATGCTATTAGCTGGCGGATTCTGCTCGCTGCCGTTCGCACAGCCATTACTGGAATAAGTTGAAGCCTGCTACTGATGCACTTTCTACTTTGACACTGTGACAACTCTCTCAGCTTGTAGTTACAAACGAATAAATGAATGAGAATGTATACACAAGTTTACTAACGACATTTTGATCCATTGCATACCTGTACAATGACTAAGACGTTTACCCTGCTCAAGAAAACTCACAACTGAATATGGAGTGCCAGATGTTCCACGTCACTCGAAAGCAATGCTACGGACAAAAGGAAACCACCGTCCCTAGCTCAAGACTTTCGTGGGTTTAGGGACAAGGATATCACTATTTACTAGTAGCAAATATTAGTTTTTTAGCACTATAGAAGAAATTATAACCAAATAAATCAATTTTGTCGAAAAAGCATATCTTCCTAGCGGATCAGCGAATTTTAAGCGGTTTTACTTTAGCTACGCTTCAATATCTTCTTCTTAAACTTTTACATAATAATAAAAATATTTTAAATTATCTTTACATATTGTATTCATTCTTTCCACCTGAGCATCTGAGCATATCTAATGCCATTATGGCACCAAATATA